>QTSX02003147.1:0-73328 GCA_014839935.2 Entomophthora muscae
TTGACTCATTATTGGGATTAAGCCATCCCCCTTCACCATCCTACCGTGTGATCTACACAATCATGTTCCTGTTATCCATGACTCACATTAACTATATAATAACTATATCCCAATAAAGAATATGATCTAGTTTCTAAATATTTCCTCCTTGTAGCTCTGCTAAAACAGAACAGTTACAACATTGGTAGCAGAAATAAGGGGTTTCATCCTACTTTATCCCTCAAAATTACACCTGTTGTCTGTACTTGCTGCAATCAATAAATCTACAATAGAATCATGTCTAGCCTCCCACTGGACTGGACGCTGTGCATACCTGGTACCAAAATACCATAAGGGTTTGTGCTGTACCAGAACATGGTGATATTAGTCTCTGCCTTCAATGCCTTGTTGGCACAAGGTTTCTTCCAAGCACCTGATGCTTCCCCTTGGGCAACAGATGAAAACATCATGCCAGCCCACATAGCCCAAAGACTTTGAAGCACCACCTTGGAACCATTTGCGGGATCCAATGTCAATAACACTATGACATGGATTCAATCTGCCCAGAGTAAACTAGCACAAATGAAATGCCCACAATGCTTCTGGATTACGGAGATATCCATTTGATTTACACACAGCATGGGCACCTGGTGCAACAAGTGTCACAATGATCACATCAAGAAGGACTGGGACACCTTCAAACAGGACTTCTTAGCAAGGTTTGTGTTGAAGGATACTGCCCTCATGATCATACACCAAGTAAAGAATCTCACCCAGACAGGCACATTAAAGGAGCTCACCTGCGCTTACAAGGAGCTCTGCCTACATGCCCCCTCAGACATGGCCTTTGACACCCCAGCTACCCACCTCATGTGTTATAACACACTCAAGTTGCACATGATGAGGCACATCAACCTGGACCAAGTGACTAACCTGCAGAGCCTTTATTGTGAGGCAGAGAAAGCAGAACAAAGGTTCAATGCTCTCCATAAATCACAGATGGGGAAGAGAGAGACCCAAGGACTCTCACCCAGCGGGACAATCCAACTGCCCTCCTCCTGGCAACAATAACCACAACAATAACTCAAGCCATAAACCCTCAGCCTCAAATGGCCACAGCAACAGGAACAATGGACAGTCAAATTGCACCCACTTTTGAGTTGCCACCACCCAAGACAATCAGGATGAGAGAAAAGCCCAGGGAGAGCATTAAGCAATCCAAGCTCTCCCTGCACAACTCCTGACTTGCCCAACAATGAGTACTGCCCAAGGACGTGGATAAGTGCTCAATTATTCAGGTGCCCTTGGAAGATCCAGTACTTTACACTATTACCAGATATCCCAATAAACTGATGCCCTATCCTTTTCACTTTTGCAGTTACACTGGCTCAGCAATCCTGGACTTGGGCGCAGATTTTAAAATTGTCAACAGCAACTTTATGGACAAGTTCAAGTTAATCACTAATTCTTTGTGGATTAAAAACATGGTTTTAGCTGATGAACATCACATTGCTGTGACACAAGATACTGCCCCTTTCTCCATTACACTAGAGAACCTGCACTCCACCATTTAAGGACCCATGATTGACTTCCCAAAATTTGACATTGTACTTGGACTGGTCTGGCTACAAAAGAATAAGCCCCAAGTAGACTGGGTCACCTCAGTATTGATCATTGAGCGCAAAGGGGTCAACCACCAGATCTACCCTGACTCAGTGGACCAACTCCTACATGATCATGTCTTTGTGTGTACAGTAGTTTTAAAAGCTATGGCAACAGATGAAAATAACTCAGATTTAAAAAAAACAAGTTCAGATTTAAGCAAAATTCAACTATCAGGTTAAAATATACACTATGTTAACAGGGATTTTTGGCGTTGATGGGCAAAATGGGTCAACACAGCAAAGAAGTGCTCACACGCCAAGCAAAACCATTCAAAATATAATCCAAAATACATTGATTCACAAACAAAATGGTGTGAGTTGAATTTTGGTGTACATATGCTTACTATGTAAATTGGTGATAAAATAAATCCAAGCACAGTGAATTAAAACTCAAAATAAAAACAAAACACAATAGCAACTCACTATGTAAACAAAATCACTCAAATGTTTTGTGCAATGGATTGTAATCAAGAATGATACCAAGGTATCTAAAATAGGGCACAAAATCTGAAATACAAATTTTAAAAATATTGTGATTGGTGTTTAAATTTGGCAGTAAAATCTGGGAAAAAGGGTGATAAATATTCTGGAAGTTCTAAAATGGGTGTTGTAAAACCAAAAAAAACTAATTAAGAAATAAAAAATCTATAATTGTAATATTGGGTGGGAAAAACTCTAATAGAATATCCATATTTAGATAAAAGCAAAAAATTAAAATTAGGGAGTAATTTAATTGAAATTTATTTAATATTTAATTAAATTCTCAAAATGGAAGAAACATAACAACAGAGTGATAATAGACCTGTTGTGTGCTGCAGTTGCAGTTGCCCCTGCAGATCAAAGAACAGAGTTAGTGCAACCCAGGTGCCTATTCAGGAAGAAGATGGGAGATAAGAGTTCAATAGTGACGCTGCACAGACACAGCTGGTTCAAGGAGCACAAGCTGCTATGGTGCAGAGCATCAACCCTTGGGTCCCCAATCTGACCCAGAAACCCATCAAGGTCACCACTACCAAAAAAATTAGAAACAAGGAGGTAGAACTTGCTTTGTATGTGTTCAATGCTGTATAACCTCAAGAGTTGGTCCCATCAGCCATGCTGGAGAAAGTTAAGCCTGTACTTGACACTAGCTATGAGCCTTACTTCAGTGATGGTAACCAAGAAGACAACAAGCCCTGTTGTGTTTGGCTCCTGGGGACAACATCCAGGAAGACACAGCGGGAAATCTTTATAACAAAAGATTTGAGTTTTAAAGCTAGCCTTGGGTTAGCCTTCAGGGCAAAATTAAGGGCACATACCTTAATTTCATGGAATACAAGATGAGGAATTCCTTTTGGCAAAAAGGAAAGAAAAAAGCTTGAAGAATATTAAATCTAACACAAATGTGGATAAACTTGTCTTTATTAGGAGAAATGATTCTACTTAAATATAGACAAGGGTCAATGATCACTTAATAGGTAGACAGAGTGGCAGAAGGGTTCACGTTGGGATGAGATCATACCAGGATCAGACAAGGGCAGGTAAAGTACTCTGGAATGGGTTGACATTGGAAAAAACCCATTTACAGAAGGCAAGGAATTTCCAAAGTTGAAGGCAAAACTGACCAAATCTTTGTACATATAACTATTTGAAGGCCATATAAAAATAGCATTAAAGGCACAATTTACAACAAGCCCAAGTTTTATAGAACTACAGAGGGACAGCTGGTTCTAAAGAAGGTTGCAGCCTTCTACAAAAAGGTGCCCATGCCTTGCAAGCCTGTCACCAATAAGGATTTATATTCAAAAACTCCCATAAAGCCCACCCAGAAGCGCGTTCCTGACATCAAGTGCATCATCCTTCTCAAGCTAATGTGGGAATCTGGTGATTACAAGGTGGCTGCAGCTCTTGTTGGGGTGGATCTCAAGTACGCTTTAAAGACATTTAACACCTTCATCAATACTGGCCAAGTCCTTGCCGCAGAGAAATTCTTGCGCGCTTCCACCATGCTCACCAAGGAGCACAAATGGGCAATCCGCCACTGGATAACCCAGGATTGCCATCTTGAACTGGAAAATATACAGCCAATGATCAAGTTTACTTTTGGGGTTGAGGCTTCAATTTCCTTTTACTATCATCTGGTGAAGGAAATGAACTTTTTCTGGAAAAAACTCGGGATATCCCCTTACAATAGAAACAGTCCTTCCAACATTAACCTCTGGAAAAAATACGCAGAGGCGTACACTGCCCTCAAAGCCAAGGGGACAGTCAAATTCTATCACATTGATGAATCAGCATTTGCCTTGTCTATGTAGAATGCATATGGGTATGTCCCAAAAGGCTCAAATGACAGAGTCGCTTAGTGTGCTGCAGTCCATGCCACAGCATATTCAATGGTGGCTCTCCTTAGTCCAAAGGGGGTCAAGCTCTATCAAATAATACTAGGCTCCCACAACAGCCATACCTTTCTAGCATTCCTCTGATTGGTCCAGGAGCACCTGAGGTGCACAAGCCCGGGCTTCACCAATGTTATTGTACTGGATAATGTTGGTCTTCACAAGGTGGCCCATATTCTCAAAGAATTTCCAATGACTAACACCAGCATTGCAGTGGGCCCCCATGTCATGAATGACATTTCAATACTTATTTGAAAACTTGGGAATTGAATCCCGGGTCTCAGGGAAAGCCTTATGTTGACCAGAGTGGACAGGAAACCAACCAACTGCCAGTTGGGTCAAACCCTGGACCACCAGAGATAGATGACCCCAAACGGGGAGAACAGAAACCTGCCAACCTGCCAAGCATCAATACTGGAGGTTTAAAATCAGCATTGGAGACCCTGGAATTAAACCACAACCCTCCAACGGCTATTTGAGTCACACAAAGTGGACAGGAACCCGCCAACCCATTAAATTTCAAACCCGAGTTGACAAGTTACTCCAAGACCTGCCAGTCTCCCAAGGACAATTCCCCAAATGGTCACCAGATTGCTGCCAACCTTGCGTCACTAAAGATCTGGACCTATGCAGAGGTTGTAGCTTGCCTTAAGGAGGTTAAAACAAAACCTACTATTAACTCTGTCAATGACCACCAGAAGCTGCCAGTCTTCTATCCAGAATGGGTAGTATAATTGAACTACTCAGGTGATGTGGTGAACAGTAGTGGCAGAACAAAGCATTGCCACTTCTATTCACCAGAGCAGGCACAACCTGGATCTGACGCCCTTAAGACTCTAAGCCAAGATCCATGTCCCACCAGTGCCTTGTCTGCAAACCTGAACCCTGCAAAAATTGAAGAAGCAAAAACCCATGGTATAAAAGCCCTGGCATTATGGTGATGACCATATTGTCATTTTTGATAATAAAGTTTTATGATCCTTTGGTTTGAACAAATCTTACCTTATCTAGTCTTAGTGATCTTCCATCTTAACTCCAGCCAAGTAGACCATCAGGCAACTGCCCCCTCTGGAGACCAACCTGCCAACCCTCCCCAGGCACTATAACGTCCCCCAGGAGCCCCTTTGGACCTGTGCATTTTACCAAATACCTGCCCAACCCTTCCTACACAGAGTACAACTTGGAGACCATCCTCATTGCCAATCCCTTGGCAAGGACTAGGAAACTGAATACAGAGAACGTGAAGAAAAGAGGATTGAGGTGCTGCCCTTATTGCACAAAGACAAGTAAAATTATCTGCCTGCCTACTTTTTTCCCATGACTCCGCCCTTAACCCTGCAACCTGACCGCCCAATGGAGACCCCCACCACGGCTGAGACTACATCCACCCAACTGTTTGGAGTACTCTACATTACTTTGACGGGAATGATAGACACTATGGTGCCCAATTCAGGGCCCTGGTCTTTGCTTGGGCAATCTGTTTCCTATATTATCAAGTTAGCACCCATCCTATGGTGGGCATTACCCTCTGTCCCAGCCGTATTCTGTTCCAAGCCAACCAATGCTACTACCTATGCCTGGCTTCCTAACACCCCAGCAATTGGCCACGGCAAATTTACGCCTTCTCTTCCTCCCAGCCTATTTGCCCTTCCTAAATCCCATTGAGGAAGTCTTTGGGTGGCTCAAGAGAGTTGTAAAGCAAGGGGCTCCAACTGGGACCAAGGACCTATTTGATTTGTTGCAGGCTGGGATCCACACCCTCCCAGCTGAGACTGTGGCCAAATTTTATGGCCACACTGATTTTTTCATCCCCGCGTGCCTAGTCAAACAGCAAATCAATTAAAGGCTTAGTGTGTCTGGCTTTTTTATATTCTATAATTTACTATTTACAATATATTAATTATTATTTTATATTAAGAAGCTTCTAAGCCCACAATCACATTCAGCAGGACCATCAATGAAGGTTAGTAATTTATTTTTTATGTTAATTTTTTATTATGGCATCTGAGGCTATCCCAGACACTTGATACTTGATTACATGAATATGTTTATATCACTAATATCAAATAAATATGAAAATGGGATTAAAAAATTAAATTTAAAATGTAAGAATTAGAATTATATTTTATTAATGTATATTTTTATGCTTTTATGAAAACTGTTTCTGGGATATATTTTACAAAAATTGTTTGCTAAAATAAAAATGATAAAAATGATAAAAATTTAGTATAAATAAAAATAATATAAATTGTAATTAAATTTATTGGAAGATAGGATTTATTAAGAGCACCTGTAGTGAGTTCTTTGGTATATATCCACCCGGCAATGGAGGTGGCACACAACCTCCATCACCACACTGTAGACAGTGGATACACCCTGATTGAAATATTCTTGGCGGCTAGTAAAAGGGAGTATGGTGAGGTGGGAGTTCAGGAGCAGCTTCTCTGGTGGGGCTGCAAACCCATAGATTCCCGCCAGGACCAGGGAATCTTGGATTACGTGGTCAACTGAGTTGTACCCAGGGGGACCTTCTTCTCGTCCAATGAGAGCAGGCCTCATTGATCCCAAAAAGGACTCTGTCTAGGTCCTCCATGCTGGTGCCCATTCTGAAGAAGAATAAAAACCCCAGGTAAACAACGAGGTGAAGCCTTTGCCCAGCAAAGGCTTCTGTAAACTTGCACAGTTTATTATAAACCACACTTATCTTCTTGCTGTGCTTTGTTTTGGTGAAGGTCAGCTCCATGGCTGCAGGGAACCACGTCTCATTGGCGCTCCAGGCCAATCCAAAGTCAGCAGGAGGATTTTTGTCTTCTTTATGGCTGTTGTATCTGCAACAGCCAATTTCAACACCTTGTGCCCAAAGTTCTGCAACAGGTAAGACAGGGTGTGCTCCAAGGGGTAGCAGAAGCAAGAAGCCGCATGGCCCCAGCCCATCTCTGGTATATTCTTGAATAGGAGTGTCACCAGGGCATCCCAAACAAGCTCAATGGAGTTTACTGTGTAAACTCCATTGAGGGATACCAGGTCTAGGCGGACCAGTTGGGCATCTTTTTAGGCAGTAACTGCCCCTCAGCATGCGTAAGCTCAGCTAATGCCTCCCTGGACATTGGGAAGGACCCGTAGATGCAGTCCTCCAGCTCCTGCAAGATAGGGGAAGACAGAAAAAGCTACTTTGCCATGTGATTGGCATAATTTGCATAAAATGTGGCAGGGATAAAGGGGATCAGGACCCGCCGGATTTAACTGTTAATGTTCTCTAAAAAAAGGTAAGTATTTATAAGCTTTTATTAATTTTTATTTTTTTATGTTACCTTTGTGTGTATCTTCTTTATTGGTGGGTTTGTCAGGCTTAGCCATTCTTGGCGCAAGCAATTGCACTGGCAATTATTTGTCCTTGGTTTAGGCTTGCTTGGCTGGTTTGAGGTGGGCATACATTTCAGGGCTGTTGACCCAGACAGACAGCACAGAAAGATTGTACGCCTTAAACTGGAGGCCCTTGACCACTGTCTTCTGAATGTTTAGTAAGCACTTGATTGTCTTCTCAGGGGTGTCTGGTATTCTGGTTATGAGTGCCTTGGAGGACACCTTTTCAATTTGTCCCCTGTAAGGACAGCAACCTTCACTTTTGCCTTGACCTTGTGGTCAATATATTTAATTTTGGCAATCACCAAGTCAAGGTCTTTGAGTAGTTTTTCAAGTTCTCTCATTTGATTTTTTTACTAACTTTTCCATATTTTTTATAGCTTTCACCCCAATACAATCTGTGTTATTCTGATATTTTTGCCTCCTTGTTTATCCTTGTTTGTTTCCTATTTACTGCAATATCCCATCTTTTACCCATTGTATATATATTTTATGCTTAACTCTATGTGTTGTTTGCTTTGTGTTGGCATTGTTTCCTTAATTTCCATATTGTTTTTAGCACTTAAACACAGCCCCTTGTGAAAATATTAATAACAATTTGATGATCAGCTAAATTTGAATTAGAAAATTGTAGGTTAATTGTGTTTAGATAAATTTGTTACTGATCCAAATTCAAAACCTTAATGATAAACTTTAAGCCAATCAGGAGCTGAGTGATAAAGTGATTGTTGTGACATAAAGGGTCATTAATAATTCTTTGATGTACGTGCGCTAATTAATATGATTGGCTGATTGTTTCCCATTGTGCTCCATTGTTGCTGTGGCAAGTTATTGATGGACTAGTGCTCAATCAGCTGCTGGGTTAGCACTAGTCCATCAACAACTTGCCACAGCAACAATGGAGCACAATGGCAAAAAAATCAGCCAATCATATTAATTAGCACACGTACACCAAAGAATTATTGAATAACCCTTTATGTCACAACAATCACTTTATCACTTGGCTCCTGATTGGCTTAAAGTTTATCATTAAGGGTTTGAATTTGGATCAGTAACAACTTTATATAAAGACAATTAACCTGCAATTTTCTAATTCAAATTTAGCTGATCACCAAATTGTTGTTAATATTTTCACAAGGGGCTGTGTTTAAGTGCTAAAAATAACTGTGTTATGAATATAGATACATGGCATAGAAAATATATGATTTTATAGAAATAAGCTGAACCTAAAAAGTAAAGCCAACTATAAACAAAGAGAAAATGAACAATTGAAATTAAGAATAAAGATAATATAAATAGAAAATGTTTGGTGACAGGGCGTTTATTGGGGGCAGGAAAGAGAGATGCCTAGTAGGCAGAATAGTGAGGGAAGGAAGGCGTAGAGCCAGTGCTTGCCTGGGGGTCTGTGATTGGATGTTTGGGGCTGGAAGGTGGGGGTGGCAACAGCGCCCATGTTGACAATAATAATGTTGACAGTGGCCATGTCAACACTTTGTCAGCATGGCCATTGTTGACTCAAAACTCTAAATCTCCTATGTTTTTTTCTAGTTGCATTAGCTTAATTCTTTTTTTAAAGCGTTCAGGGGTGCAAACCCAGAAAACACAATAAAGTTATGGCCATCTCAACACAATTTAATATTGTCAGAAAATTGCAGACCATGGTATTTTATCATCTGCCAGATGATATCCTAAGTCTTCTAACATTAGGAAAGTACAGAGAACCTGTGACTTTGGTGTAACCTTTGGCCCAGAATATTTTGTTGTCATCAGAAGTAGCAAGTCTGACAGGGCCCAAGGCCCAAAGGATTTGGGACAGTTCTTCCTACTTCTGGATATAGGTTCATAAGTTGTCTCTATATTTTACTATAGATAATTATACTGTATGACAACAGTATCATCTTTTGTTCTCCACTAATAAAGCCTAAGAGAGGATCACATTGAGGAAATAAGACTTGGATCAATCATCAAGTCGTTAAGAAATCATCAGTCTTTTATTCAAATGGACTGGCTTTAAGGCGGCCTGCCTGCCCACGTTTTATCCGAGTTAGCTCACAACGCTAAAGGAGACTGAAGTGGCATTAGGGCAACACAGCAGGAGGCCCAGCCTTTTTGGGGTGGTTTTAACAGAAGGCTAAATTGACATCTTCCACAGATTGGTATTCTTTCTGTCTACATGGGCCACTTCCGGGGCTAGCTAGCCAGTGATAGCTACTAGTTCACGGAGATGATTGTTTCACTTAATCAGAGCTACTCTAATACAATAGGCTCAAAGTCTTTTATCTTAGAGTGGTTGGCCTGACAGCCCAGTCCATGTTGGACTCTTCTAGATGTAATGCAGATGACGGTTCATATGATGGCCCTCTTGTTCTAGGATTCATTTAAAGTTTTAGAATAGTAATTATTATGGGAAGCATGTTTGAGGTGGTGATTGAGGTGGATTAATTAATGGGCAGTAATTGCATATACCATTAATTAATTGTAATGCATGAGTATGTTGATGCCAGGATATGATTTGATCACTCATCCCACAACCCGCGGCCTGCATTATTTTGTTGAAACCCTTCCTAAGAGCAATTAACTGCTGGCCCGCGTTATTTTGTTGAAACTGTTAATTAGTCACTATCCAGAAATCCTGACAAATGTTAAGCTTAATAAAAAACTCAACTTAACCAGATTCTTCCTTTACATTTACTAATAAAAATCAGTTTGTTTTTTATTTGTTTTCATGACGTAAAAGTATCAATGTTGACACTTTTTAAGCATAACTTATTTTTAATAACAAAACTGAAGCATCTACAACAAAAAAATTAAGTGCACATTTAAAAATATTTTTTATTGAATTATTATATTAAAAAAGACAGTGTGCATATATTCAATTGTTGGAATGTTTATGTTATAAATATATATGTGGCACTTATTACGGCTTTAATATATTAAGTGGATTGGTGGCTAACAGCAATTCAATAATTTAAGCGTGAGTTACTATGTAAGTTACTATAGAATTTATTATTAAAAATAATGTTGACACTCATAAATGACATTTATTTGCTTGTGATCATCCCTTGGGGTGGAGTTAAGCAAATTAGAGTGGCGCAATTAAGCCTAGATTAATATGTCACCTCATATAAAGAATGTTGTAAGTGACGTTGTCAACACTTTACCCTTTTCAATATCTACCAACAACTTCTTATATACTCAATGGTAAAATATCATATTATAACTACCCAAATATTATTTTTAATAAAAGAATAAAGAACCTTGATACTTTTTTAACTTATTTTCATATGTTTTTTTATATTTTTATATGTGAACAAAAACACACAGAAAACAGTTAATTTTTACTAGCCCACGTAAATTTAATTAAGCGTACTATGAAGAAACATAGTAAATTTTTAAAAAAATGTTGATAGTGACAATGTCGTCAAAAATAATGTCTACGTTTTTTGTAATTGACAGTGAGAATTCATCTTTTTTTACTAATTGTCACTCATAATGTTGACGCTTTTCAGTTCTCACATATAAAACTTTATGTTTTACATAATAAAAACTTCTCATTTTTTGATATGTTGTATTTTTGACTTTGCTCTTTCATATTTTTAATTTCTAAAATAAAATTTATATATAAACATAGTACTTTTACATATTTCTCTTAACTTTTAACTTGTTATTTAAAACTATAATAAATTAAAACCTATACAAGTATTTTTTAACTTTTACATGCCAATAAAACCATCTATGATTTAATTTTTATATATTATGCTTTTTAAGTTGTTTTGTTTGTTTTTTACATACATTGCTTTATTTTAAACCATTTTACCTATTATTTTAGGACAAAAACACTTCTAAACAGCCCAAAGGAACCAAGCGTCCTTCAAAGCCAACCAAACTCACCAAAAAGAAGCCTGTCTCATCAAAGAAGGCCACACCAAAACCATCCCCAAAGCCCTCACCAAAGCCCTCCCCTGAGAAGAGCCCTGCTCACTCCACTGGGGGAGAGGAATATGATGGCTCCCTTACAGAGCACACTTTTTACAACTCAGCTTCTGACAAGGAGCCAACCAAGAAGAAGTGCTCAGCCCAAAAGTCCCCACCCAAAGATAAATCTCCTGCACATGAGGAGCGCCACGGTAAGCCCCCTTCTTCTTCCCCCACCAAACTCCCCCCTTCAAGCTCATCTGGGGATGATTTAAAGCCCTGCCTCAATTACTTCCCTGGCTTCCACCATGCTCCTGCTGGCCCCTGGGACCCTCTTTTGGCCCACAACATCTGCAATGTCAATGGCAAATTTAAGGTTCCCTCTTCCTTGCCCAAATACTTCCCAATCATGAGCGTAAAGGGTGGGCCAGCCATGGTGGCCAATGGGTATATTTTCTCTTGCAACAATACCAACCAGGGCTTCAAGAGCTGCCATTACACCCGTGAGGACTGCTCCTGCCCAGTGCAACTCAACACTGAGCGCTGGGACTTGGTCCAAACCATCAGGGGCAAGCATACCTGCATCATGTTAAATACCACCATTGCCCGCCTCCTCAAGTGGTATCTTGTCCAGGTGATGCCCACCTCCAAAGATCTTTCTGCCACCCAGCTGGCTGTGCTTGCTTGCAAGTACCTCTCCCCAACCAACTTGAAGAGGGTTCCAACTCACAATCAGTTGGTCAATTTTGTAAGTGATAGGCGTCAAGCCTCAAACCCCATGGCCAAGAGTGCCACCAACATCAAGGACCTTATCCTCACAGATGCCCTCAAGAAGACAGAGGATGGTGAGATGTTCCTGCTCCATGAAAATGAGCAGGAAGTGGAGGATAGTATTATAGCCTATGCCACAACCCAAAACCTGGATCAGCTGAACACTGCTACCACCTGGCTGTGTGATGGCACATTTGCTACTTGCCCCCTCTCTTTAAGCAGCTTTGGGTCCTGCATGGGCAGTTTAATGACCAGGTTATCACCCTTGTCTTCTTTCTCCTTCCTGGTGCCAAGACTGAAGTCTACACCAGAGCCTTCAAGATTGTCCGGGATGCTTTGAGCTCCCTTCCCACCAACCAGCTCCCCCTCCCACTCACCCCAAAAGGGCAAATTCCTCCTCCGCTGAGAAGGATGACTTGACCCTAGCTGCTGAGCAGCTAGCTCATGTGCACTCACTTGGGCCAAAGGTGATCATTATGGACTTTGAGCAGGCTCAGTTCAGAGCCTTTGAGGCCACCTTCAATGGAGAAGTCCAGGGCTGCTTCTTCCATTTTAGGCAGGCCCTCATCAAGAATCTCAAGAGTGAGAAGGACCTTTTTTAGAAGTATCTTAACAATGGTAAGGGGAAGTGCCACTTTGCCCTGACTCAGTTTGCTGCCTTGGCTTTTGTGTGCTTGGAGCATACTGAGATTGGCTTTGAGGCCCTCCTGGAGGATGCTTACGTGAAGAAGCACTCCACCATCTTCAAAGGTTACTTGGATTACTTTGAGTGCCAATGGGTGGGCAATAAGATGACTTCTTGGAGAGGTAAGAACGGGGCCACTGTCCATTAGAATTTTCAAGGCGCCTGCCTCAAGGGGGAGATGAAGACCACCTCTAGCCTTGAGGGTTGACACAAGCACCTGAAGGTGAAGTTTGGGTTAAACCCCAAATACAACAAGTTCTTCTCTAAGCTACAGGAGGAGCAGGCCCAGACTGTCTCCAAGTTTTGCAACCTGGCCAACCAGGTGGCCCCCAAGAAGCAAAAGTCCAAGGATCAGGAATACCAGGAGGACGTTCAGAAGGTGGTAAAGAAAAAGTACAAGGTGGCAGAGATTAAGAAGTACCTTGAGGACATTGCCACTGCTCTTGCTGGTGGCTTTAATTAGCTTAATAAACCTTGCTTTGCCTATATATTTTTCACTCTTAAACTTTTAATTTTTTAATTTATTTATAGTGTACTAATATTTTTATGTATAAATGGTAAGTTTCAGATACAGTTTCAATGTGGTTTAGTAAGAAATATCTTAAATTTTGTTAATTTATCTTTAAGGTATGAGATATTTTCAGTTATGCTTATATAAAGTATAATAAATTAAAATTAGAATTTTCTTATATTTTGTAGTTATTGTTATATATTAACTATCTTTTTTTGGTTCATTGGAATTTTAATTTTTATGGGAATAAAAAATAATTTTATAATAAAGAGTGTAAATTACATAGTAAATTGAAATATATTTGCTTATATTTCCTTATTCTTATTGCTTAAAGTAATTTTTTATTGCAGTTTTAAACTCTATGGTTTTTTTAAGTATAATAATGTATTTTAAATAAGTTTTTATATTAAGAATGTTCAGGGTAAAGTGTTTTGTTAATTAAAAAAGTATTGAAATCCAGGAAACAACATTAAGTAAAGCCGGGTTGTCACTTTCTATAGTGTCAACATGGCCACTGTCAACATTTTTAATGTTGACATGGGCGCTGTTGCCGTGGGGGGTGGCAGGGATAGAGGCAGGAGGATTGACTGTGATGGCCGCCATATACCACTCATTATAATCCTCATTGGTCATTGGCTGGATAGGTTGATAGGTGGCTGTGGCACGGGGTGGGAGGCACTTGTCTTTCTGTGATTAGTTGCCCATATTCACATAGAAGACAATTTGGCCAAACAAGTTGGCCACCATTTGGCAACCACAGAGAGAATTGTGGTCAAGGACCCTATCAGGACTTTGGTATAATATGGTAGACTTGACCATCATTCCCCTGACTGATTGGTTAAGACAGCCAATTGCCATAGGGTTGACAAGCTTAAAGAAGTATCAGCTGATCTTGTTGCTGGCCTTGGGTAATAAGTACTCTTATTATTACTCTGAAGATTGATCCTGATCCAATAATAGTCTTCTCATTGGATTAAACCTAAGTAATCAGGCTTGATGATTCCTGACTATAATCACAGAACGCTCCTCAGCCAAAAAGACTGAGGATTCCCAAATAATAATGCAAGATATACTACTGCCAAAAATTTGCGCCTGAAGACACATTGAAACCTAAATTTAATATAGAAGGTTGTTCAGAAGAATACTGCATAATGCAAATACCCAATTGACAGGGAACCAAACTTTAATATGCATGATTTAAACAGGATGCTGCCATGACACTATCACAATAAGCTGAGGCCAGTAATCTATTGAAGTTCCATGCCAGACCAACATGGCTGCCTAACTCTGAGGGCTGAAACTAGCAGTCTGGGGAACAGATGGGCTGACTAGTAAGAGTTGGAAGTGTCAGATTATAATCTGGCAAGAGGGCTTATCCACCCTATATAAGGTGCTCTCCTGACTAAAAATTGATCAGAATTATCACCCTTGAAGATAGAGATTGAAGATCTCTATTGTTGTATCACTACTAGCCAACACCTAGTAGTCAGAAGAATCCAAATAGACCGCCACTGTCTATTTTCAGACAAGTGTATTTCTCCTACGGACTTGGAACACCGCCAGGCTGTAGCCACACCTAGACCTGATTGGTAGCAAAGATTGTCCTCATACAATCTATATCAACATCCCTATTATAATAAATAATAAATATCTTTCCTCAAGACCACAAAATCTTGACAGACCCCAAGATAGAGGTCGTTGAAAGCCTGAGGGTGGTGCTCTCATACTATGTCTCTGATGTTGAAGAACACAAAATCTGCCATATGAATGTCAGTGTGGCCGGTGGGGTAGACTGAGGCCTGGTGTCCGCGTCCTTGGATGGCCTCAAGGGCAGTAGAGCTACCCTCCATCTGGTGGCTCAAGAAAACACGGTGAAGGGAATTTGAGATATCCCAGGAGTTAAGCAATTCACCAATAATTTGGCTGTACTTGTAGCCATTAGTGAAATATGGGTTTGTCTGATAGTAAACAAAACCCTTGGCTGAAACAGTCATAAATGCACCAATGAAAGTATCTCTCTTGACCTTCATCCTTCCATTCTTGGTGGCAGCTTTTCCTTGCTCACCAAAATCATCAAAAGCTATTGATAGCTTTTAATAGGAGATGAACATTATGTCATCTGATAAACTTGTCAGGCATTGGACCAGAGTGAACTCAATGGCATGATTATATGGGGAATCCTTGTCACCATCCCATTGGTTGCCACCAAAATTGGTCCACACCCTTATTGAAGCCACTTTGCCATACATTCAGAGCTGTACCATGCGCTCAGAAACCCATATGGTATGATGTACAAGTTGTTTCTGGACCTGGGTCATGGGAAGCTTGGGGTCCTGCTGCAAGAGATCAAGCATAATTAGATAGGCCTTGCTGATCTGGGACTTGGGGGCTTTCTTGGGCTTCTTGGCTGTCCCAACCAGGTTTCCCTGATTTATCAGGCTGTTGAATTCCCAAATTATTGTGGCTTGGGTGAATTGCAAATTGGGTGGAAATCTGGTCCCAGGACAGTCCACGTAGGTTGAGTGCTACAACTTATTAGAGAATTTGAGCAGTGTCAAAACCACAGGCTTGACCCACCAGCAAGGTTTCAACCAAGCAGGTTTGTGACCCGCAATCTGATTACCCGGTCACTTGAAGCCAGACTAGGAAGTCAACTCAAATTACCAAATTCAACAACATAAACAGATGACAATCCTTTATGGTGGATACCTTGTTTTGGCGCTTGAATCATTATCAGGATCAAGCCACCCCCCTATTCCATCCAACTGTGTGATCAAAAATCATGTTCCTGATATTCTTGATTCACATTGACTATATAATCACTATCTCACAATAAAGATTATTATCTATCTTCTAAATATTTTTCCCCTTGTAACTCTGCTAAAACAGCACAGTTACAACATTGATAGCACAGGTAGGTTCTCCATCCTACCTTATATTGAAAAATTCCGCCTGTTGCCCGCACACGCCGCGGCCAACAAATCCTCAACAGAATTATGTCTGGCCTCCTGCCTGACTGGACTCCATACACCCCTGGTGCTGAGATACCCAATGGCTTTTTCCTGTACCAGAACACGGTGATCCCACTACCCGCCTTCAATGCCATTTCTGCACAAGGATCCTTCCAGGCTCCTGCCTTCATGCCGTGACCAACCAACAAAAGCGCCATGTCAGCCTATGTAGCTCAAAGACTACAGAGCGCCGCCTTGGAACCTTTTACTGGGGCCAACAACAACAACGCTGCCGCATGGATCCAGTCCACCCAGAGCAAGCTGCTCCAGATAGAATGCCCACAGCAGTTTTGGATTGAAGAAATTTCCATTTGCCTGACCCATGACGCTGGCACCTGGTGCAACAAGTGACACAAGGAGCACACTGACAAGAACTGGGATACCTTTAAGCAAGACTTCCTGGCAAGATTTGTGCTTAAAGACACAGCGCTCATGATAATATACCAAGTAAAGAACCTAACCCAGACAGGCACCATGAAGGAACTCACCTGTGCCTACAAGGAACTCCAACTTTGTGCACCATCCGGCATGACCTTTGATATCCTAGCCACACACCACATGTACTAAAACTCCCTCAAGTCGCATGTGATGAGGCATGTGAACCTGGACCAGGTAACCAACCTGCAAAGCTTGTACTGTGAAGCAGAGAAAGCAAAACAAACCTCCAACGCCCTTCATAAGGCACAAACTGGGAAACAAGAAAGACTCAAGGATTCCCATCCAGGCAGGCGCTCCACTTGACCACCCCCTGGAGGCAGCAGGAATAACACCAACCACAAACCCACAGGTTTGAATGAACATGGAAATGGAAACAATGGCCAGTTGAACCGGACCTATTTACGTGTAACCACCACACAAGGCAATCAAGACAAGGGAAAAGCCCTGGGAGAGCACTAAGCAAGCTAAGCTCTCCCCACGCAACTCCTGACTTGCCCAATGATGAGTAACAACCTGAGGATGTGGACCAATGCTCAATGATCCAAGTGCTCTTGGAGGACCTGGTACTGTACACCATTGCCAGACATCCTAATAAACTGATGTCCTATCCTTTCCGCTTTTGCAGTTACACAGGCTCAGCACTCCTGGATTTGGGCGCAGATTGAACCCTGGTCAACAGTAGCTTTGTGGATAAGTTCAAGCTGGCCACTAATCCTTTGCGGATTAAAAATGTGGCCCTGGCTGACAAACACCACATTTCTGTGACAAAGGAAACTTCCCCCTTCTCTGTCATGCTTGAGAACCTCCACTCCACCATCCAAGGTCCCGTCATCAACTTCTCAAAGTTTGACATTGTGCTGGGACTAGGCTGGTTGCGGAAAAACAATCCTCACACAGACTGGGCAACCTCAGTGTTGACCATCAAACACAAAGGCGTCAACCACCAGATCTACCCTGACGCTGTGGACCAACTCCTACGTGACCACGTCTTTGTACACATCATGGAGACCCTGGAAAAGAAGGAAAACCTGAAGGCAATTGACTGGGACTTCTGCCAGTACAAGATCATACACTTCAAAGATCACCAGGATACCTCCACGCCTCAGGACTGCAAAATTGTGGCTTGCCATCCAGAAATCTTCAAGGAAGCGCTGCCTGGGCTGCCCCCTGAGAAGCACATTCAGCACTCCATCCAACTCAAGGGTGCTGTACCCAAGGCGCGCCCTATCTACAGGCTGACCCCAAACAAAGATGATGCCCTACGCGCCTATCTCAAGGAGGCATTAGAGAAAAGACTTATCCACCCCCTCACAGTCTCCTTTTGGGGGCCGTTGTTTTCTTTGTGGCCAAGAAGGACAGTACCTTACGTCTGGTCACAGACTACCAAGCCCTAAACAAAGTTACCATCAAGAATTGATACCCGCTTCCACTCATTGACAATCTCTTTAACGCCTTAGTATGGAAGGCTGTCTTGGGAATGTATTCCTCCTTGATGCAAATCTGGTTGTAGCCTGCTATCAGGTCAATCTTGGAGAAGAGATTTGTTCTGCCCAAGTATGGGTCATATGAGTGTGTGGTGCTCAACTTTGGGGTGACCAACACACCATCAATCTTTGTTACCTTTATGAATGAGGTCTTTGCCCCCACATTGGCAAGCATGCACTATTGTACCTAGACAACATAATTTTCTACAATCCCTTGGTGGAACAACATCACAAGAATTCAGAGACAGTCTTTGCCACCCTGGCGCAACATAAACTGCTGACCAAACCCTCTAAATGTCAATTCTTCTGCAAACAGTTATCTTCCTGGGACACATAGTTTTGAAAGAGGGCATCAAGCCTTACAATCAGAAGATTCAGGCCATCTACAAGATGCCACCGCCTAAAGACAAGTCCAAACTCTGTACATTCCTGGGGATGGTTGCCTACGTCTGACAATTTATACTTGACTGTGGCATCCTGATAGCACCCCTGTTGGCCATAACTGGCGCCAAATTGAAGTTCATGTGGACCCCCAATGTGACCTCTGTTTCTGGAGTCTAAAAGAAAAACTTACAATCACCCCCATTCTACAGTACCCTAAGCAAGACAGAGAGTACCAAATGGAGACAGACGCCTCTGATGCGTCCATTAGGGGATTACTGCGGATCAAGAACACCAATGGCAACTTCCTACATGTAGCCTACAAGTCACACAAACTGACAGATGTCAAACCCTGCTACCCCATCTGCAATAAGGAGCTGCTGGCAATTGTACACTGTCTCATCAAGTGGTGCTGCTACCTGGAATGTCAAGAGGAGCTCACCACCCTAACTGATCATAAGTCCCTCATATATTTCAAAACACAATCCGACCTGTCCAAGCGCCAGGCGCTCTGGATGGAGCTTCTCAAAAGATTTAACATGATCATCTAATATAAACCAGGACCTAAACTTGCCATGGCAGATGTGCTCTCTTGCTTGTACGTCAGAGCCATGAGAGGGAAAACGGCCTAGATCCAGACTGGTACTCCTGCTGCCCCAAACTAAAGACAAAGGCTTCTCCCCAGGCACTACTGACATCATTAAAGAAACAGTCATCAAAAATGAACACCTCTTCACAGACGTATACAGGACAATACACCAAAAGATGATCAATGGAAGCACCATCCCGTATATTCCCACACACCAAAGAGTTGACACCATTCTACGCTACCATAGAGATTTAGGACATACCAATAGCTGCAACCTTTATGAATTCCTCAAGCACAAGGTATGGTGGCCAACTCTATATTGGGACGTCCAATAAGTTATCAACCAATGTGAAGTATGTGAGAAATTTTTGAAAAGCAACACCCCACCTAAATCAGTATTACCTATCTGCTTGCAACTGCCCTTCAAGGTATGGGCCCTAGATATTGTGGGCCCCATGCCAGGGAAACACAATGAAAAGAAATACATCATCCCTGCAATAGACTTTGCCACTTGATGGCCAGTGGTACAAGCAGTAAAAACTCACACAGGCAATGATGTGCGGCAGTTCATAGAAAAAAAATCATCAGTAAGTTTGGAAAGCCAGAACTCCTGATAACTGATGGAGGCAAAGAATTGCCCTCTGAAGATACCAACATATATCTCACCAAGAATGGGGTCCAGCACTTAATGACAACACCTTAACATCCTCAGGCTAATGGACGCATGGAGCGGCTGAATGGCAGCCTAGTGCAGGCCCTGGCCAAGCTCACTGCCAGGAGACCTGAGGACTGGTATAAGCAGCTACTAACTGCATTGCTTGTATGCCAGATTTGCGTGAACAGATCCACCAGGAAAAGCCCCTTTGAGCTAGTTTATGGCATACAACCTAATATCATCCAAGCACTATCAGGACCCAAGCTGGAAATGCCCAATAAAGTTACACCCCACTCAGACCCCCAAGTCACACAGGCTAACAGCAACCAATTAGAAAGAGAAGAAAACACCTACAGAATACCTTTGTCCCCATTTAAGGCAGACATGAGGTCAGTGATAAAGTCTGGGTAATAAATACTGACAAGAGTAAATTACAACCAGAAAAAGTGGGCCCTGCCATTATCCTAAAGGTAAACAAAAACAACACTTACATTGTGCAAGGAATTAGAAAACACAAACAAGACAAAGTCCTCCATCACAATCACCTAAGACCCTGTAAAGTGAGGCAAAAACAACGTGAGACTGTCCTACCAGCAACCAAACAGCAGCTAGTCCAGTACAGTGCCCGGGCCTCTGATAACCTCCTTGATGACCTGCCCCCAGAGGAGGCTGACCTTCAGCTGGGGGGTGTCAAAACAGCAGACTCAACCCACCAACAAGGTTCCAATTAATTGGGTTTGCAACCTGCAACCTGACTCCCCAGTGACTTGGAGCCAAACTAGAAAGTCAACTCAAATTTCCAAATTCAACAACATGAACAGATGATGATCCCTTACAGTGGATATTGTCAGGGCCCAGACTGACCTGGACAGTCAACTAGCCTCTCTAGGAATAGTACAGCCAACTGTGTGGAAAACCTTACCAACTGCCTTCCAGAGGAAAAATCCCCTTTCAAATAACAAATGGCCTGGGATTTAAGAGGCCCACAAGCCTCAAATCCCTGGCATCAAATCTAATGAAAAATCCAGGACCATGTACTATCAGGAAATGGTACATTGGGAGAGCAATTGTTTGATTGTGCAATCAAGCGCTTGATTTCTTGTGGGATCTATTAATAGCTGTGGTACCTTGGCTTGCTGCAGCCCAAGCAAGGTTCCTGTTATACCAGCCAATTCCCATCCATCTCCAGGCTCAAGTGCGCAAATTCCTGAAAAAATTGTAAGTATTACTGAAATTGATGCCACCAGATCTCTGGTGGCACAAAAGGCCACACATTCACTAGTAAGTATAAGTAGTGAGGAGGAAAAGACCTCCTAAATGTTGACATCATAAAATAAACAACTTTATGCCCAGGACCCATTATTTTCTTGTAGGAATTATCTATTTTTGCACCAATATAATTATTCTGTTTGCACTTATTTGTGAATCTACTACAAAATATAGCCCACCTATCTGTTCCCTCCTGTTTTTGCTCCTGTCACTTTGGATAAACCACCTTGCGCTCTTGACTTGGAGTTCTTCCATCCCCACCATCTGGATCTCCCTCCTGGCCACCCTAGAGTGACTATTTTGCCTACTATAAAGGAGATTTCTACTACTCCCCCCTGCCCAACGTGCCTCCTGCTCAGGATTTCAGCAAGTTGGGGTTTGTTTATATCACAGTATTGGGGCTGGCCAACCAGGTTGTGCCCTATACTAGAAGTTGGCGTCCCCTAGCCACAGCAGTGAGTTACCTGGTCAGAATAGCGCCAATTGTGTGCATGGCCTTCCAGGCCCAGCCCACCTCCCCTGTGGGAGTCCAGCTGGACTCTGACATGGGCTGTGATAGATACCTTGATTTGGCGCTTAGCTCATTATCAGGATCAAGCCACCCCCTTCACTGTCCCACCAAGTGATCAACACAATCATGTTCCTGTTAATCATGATTCACAATGACTATATAATAACTATCTCCCAACAAAGAATATTATCTAGTTTCCAAATATTTCCCCCTAGTAACTCTGATAAAACAGCACAGTTGTCATGAATGACATTTTAATACCTGTATTGAAAACCCAAGAGCCAAACCCCAACCCTCAGGAGACACCTTGCATCAACCAAGACAGAGAAGAACCTGCTAGACTGCCAGCAGCCAAGACTGGAAGTTTAATGTCTGCATTGAAAACCCCAAAATTGAACCCCAGTCCTCTGAAGGCGGATTGAGCCCCCAGGATGGCCCAGGACCCACTGACCCGTTAAGTCACAGACTCAAGTTTTTAAACTACTCTGCAACCCACCGGCTTAATAATGAGGATTACCTGAATGGTTGCCAGATTGCTGCCAAACCAGTGCCACTGAAGGTCCATACCTACGCAGGAGACGTGGTCTGCCTAAAGGAGGTTGGGAAAAGACCTACTACTAGCCTTGCCAACAATCATCAACTGCTGTCAGTCTCCAGTACAGAAAGGGTAATGTAATTAGCCAGCTCAGGTGACATGGTGAACAGCAGCAGCAGAATTAAGCATTATCACTTCTGTTTGCCAGAGCAAACTCAATCAGGACCTGCTGCCCTCAAGACCCTAAGCCAAGATCCATGCCCTGCCAGCAAATCACCCATGGACCCAAAGCCCGCAAAAAGCAAAGAAGCAAAATCACATGGTATAAGAACCCTGGCGGTGTGGTGATGACCACATTGTCATTTTTGATAATAAAGTTTATGACCCTCTGGTTTGATCAAATTTTACCTGATCTAGTTTTAGTGATTTTTCATATCAACTTGGGTCAAGTAGACAATCAGGCAACCACCCACTCCAGAGACCAACCTACCGACCTGCTCCTGGCACTATACTGTCCCCCTGGAGCCCCCCTTTGGCCCTGTGCATTTTACTGAATACCTAACCAATCCCGCCTACTCAGAGTTTGACTTGGAGACCATCCTTATTGATGACCCCTTGGCAAGGACTAGAGAGTCCAAATATATAGGACACAAATGAAAGTGGTACAAGGTGTCACCCCTATAGTTCAAAGACAAGTACAATTATCTGCCTGCATACTTTGTCCCCATGACTCTGCCCTTAACCCTGAGACCAGACCACCCAATAAAGCCTACCGCTGCAGCAGAGACCATCTCTACCCAACTGTTTGGAGTACTCTATATTACTTTGACAGGATAGGTGGATTCCATGGTCCCTAACTCTGGACCCTGGTCCTTACTCAGGCAATATGTATCTTACATTATCAAGTTAGCACCCATTCTATGGTGGGCCTTACCCGTCGTCTTTTCCGCACCCTGTCCTGAGTTGCCTAATGCCTCTACCTATGACTGGCTTCCTGACACCAAGCCCCTTAATTATCTTGAGGATTTAGCCCACACAATTGATGAGAAATTTGTGTTGGCATACCCTGTGGAGTCTCCACCCTCCACTGCCCCCTCTATGGAAGAAACCCTGATTAATTTAGATTGTTTATTAGCCTGGTGTCAACTGTTGTTGAAAAGCATTAGGATTGCCCAATCAAAGTGCTCCACATCAGTTTTACTAAAAGCAATTGATCAACAAGATTCTGAAGGCAATTCTAGCCAATCAGAGGGTGGTTCAGAAATTAATTCAAACCCCTCCAACTCCCCTGACTTAGGTCAGCAAATATTCTCCCCTGGCTAATTAGACCCTATTCTCCTGGTTGTGTAATAGTCCAGTGATATTACACCCCTTTTAACATAGCCAGGGGACTGGATGTCCCCTGCTTGTTGATTCTAAATTCACAATTAAAAAGTGTAAGTTTTGGTCATAACTTTTAGCATCTTTGGCAAGTTTGAGCCTCTTTGAGCTTACTTTTGAATTTTAAAGTGTTAGCCGTTTCTTTAAAGTATATTACCTTTCCTTGGACCCGTTTGAACCCTGTTGTTGTCCTCACGCTCCTAAAGAAAGTATTGGCGCTTAATTGTTATAGACTTTACTTTTCCTTTTGAAAGCACACTTTGATCTTGAAGTTTCAAGTTAAAATCTATATAAATTTCTACTTGAATCTTATATTTTCTCTTGTTTTCTTTCTATTTTGAACCTGACTTTGCTTTAATCATCACCCAAGGCTCCTAAGACCACACCCAAGCTCTCCCTTTGAGTTCAAGTCTGCTCTAGACTGGTTTCTTTGTTTGTGGGGTTATTCCACCCATTTTTAATAATCCAAAGCCCAAAAATTATACAGTTGCACTCCAAATTTTCAGGAGAATTCAGCTATGATACTCCCAATTCTTAAATTTGCGGTGTTTTCTTTGGCCCCCTTTTTGCTGCTCCTCTGGTCCACTTCCCCTGACTTGTGGAGTTGGCTTTCTTCTTCTGCTTGTCTTGTGAGAGATGACCCTTCTAGAATTTGGCGCTTCTCACCTGGTCTTCTTGTCTTGGGAGAGGCCCTAGTCAAAAGTCTGACTTGTGATGATTTGGATTTGCACTCTGCTGATCCTGTATTATCTACCCCTGCTGTAGATGGGGTCACTTTCCCCTCTCTTTCTCCACAGGAGAGTGTTAATCCAGTTCCTTTGTGGGTGCCAGATGGACCTACCCCGGTTTTCTCACGGGCATTTTGGTTGCTCACTGGACTCGTGTTGGTGGGACTCAGTGCCTACTTCCCCCAACTGTCTCCGGTGTCCTCCCTCTGGTCCCCCCTTAGAGCAGCTGTCCCAGTGCTTCACTGGGCGGCATCCTGGTGGTTCATCTTGCCGAGGTGGGAGCCAAACTTAGTTAGTTTAGCCCCCTTCTCTCACAAAAAGCAAGCCAATTGTGCTTTGCTTAAGCAATACAAGGCTAAACCAAAAGGTAGGTTTCAGAATTTGGGAGCAACTAGCAATATAAAAAGTTAGTTAAAATTGAAGCATTGAGAATGATCTGCAATGAAAAATAAGAGTGGTAACTGGAAGAGAAACCTGGTACAGGGCTGATCAGGGTACAGCAATAAAATCTGCTGCTGGTTTGATAGCAGCTGTGGCAATCAGACACGGGAGCCAGAAAGCCCAGGTATTCAAGCATTTTGGAAAATTTCTTTATTTCTTAAGGTGGATAAGAATCTAGAAGGAAGTTTATAGAGGGGATGTGAAAAGTTTTAAACAAGCTTAGGTGGGAAGAAGTGGGGATTCTGATCCATCTGATTGGCTGGCAAGAATATTTTCAGCAGTTGGGAGACCTGCATTAGAATTTGACTCAATGATGCCATAACCCAGAAACTTTCAGTAATTGGCAGGTTGAGGGCTATTCTCACTTAACAGTTAGCAATGAGTAATTAAATTATTATGATTAGTTGGCAAAAAGACAAGAGGTTCACATTTTTAAGAGCATCTGAGCAACTTTTTCTCTAGCCCATTTTTTAATGACAACATTTAAATTGTCTAATATTGTCAAGAGTTTGGCTGAAGCTCTTTGCTGGTTTCTTATCTTCTGTAGGCCCCCATCCCTTTCATTTGTTACTCTACTGTAACAGTGCCAAGTCTAGAGAAGATAAACAATCACAAGTTAAGAGAGCCACTAAATATATAAAATAATGCTATGCTGTTAGAGACTCTGGTTATGCACTTCAGTCACATAACACAAAGTTGGGCCCACAATTTTTGGGCCTTTCAAAATAGTTGTGGTCATAGATAACCACACACCCCACTTAGAGGACATCAAGGGCAACACCAAACAGCTTTATCACAACTGATTGCACCCCTGTTACACCATACTCATACATAAATATTTTTTCAAATTATTTCAGATGCTTCACAAGTCCCCATAGTCATCAAGGACAACAGGGTGTAAAAGGAGACAAGGGAGAGCATTGCAGCTAAACTAGTCACTTTAGTTGCCAACATCTCACAATACACAGGGGTGCTTATTGAGTCACCCCATGTCAGATCTAACATCATACTCTCTCCGACTTCTCCAGCATAGTGAAATATCTTATTTCCTTGTGAGGAGCAAATCTTATTTACAGCAAAGGCCCTAACAATGGCCCTTATCCAAAACATTGTTGATCCTTACACAGATTGTTGCCATATACATTACCCTTTAGTGGCTCAATGTCCCTATTTCACAATATTTGACCCCTCAAACTATTAATAAGGAACAACCTATTATTAATCCCTTTTCTGTCCCTTCATTGGACTGTTGTCTTCCCAACAACAAGTACTGAGCTATAACTAGTTCAGCTACAACATTATAATTTTAGCTATAAAACGCAGTGGCAACTACCTTTAGAATTAAATATATATCCTCCAGACCAGATCTCCAGAGTTCCAATATTTCTATCAAAAACTTGCTTTTGCGCCCAGGATTCCATTAGATTGATTAAATTCTCAACCAACCCACTGGATTTTGGATCAGGGCGGTTGAGGATCTAGATCCCAACTTGTTATCTAAATGGAACATGATGCTTCGATCGACAACCAAATAATCACAGGGACTTGCCATCAACCCACAGCTTTCTCAACCAACTCAATGGATACTGTTGTAAACAAACTTGAACAGAAGCACGAGCTCACACTGCCTTGGCCTACTTATGCTTTGGGGTGGTCTAATGTTGCACCCAATCCTCGACTTTTTGTCGGAAGCTTTCTTGTTTCCTCTTTCAACTCAGTAATTTTGTCCTTTTACTTATTATGTTGCCCTTAGATTCTGAGCGCGCTTGTCCCTTTTAGTTTTACCTTCTCTAGTACCAAATCTATTTTGGTGCTTTTGAATTCTTTTCTATTTACTCAATGTACGCCATATGCTTTATTTTGAAGTCTAAATAGTAAGATAAAAAGGCAGCTTTGAATTCAAGGCCGCAGAATTTTCCACATAACAACTTTGAACTGCCAATTACCGTTCAAAAAATTCAAACATATAGTGAGAATCTTTCATTGTATGTTCTTTAGATAAATAAGCAAAGTTTTCATTTTAATGGCAAAGTTTCGGTTTTCTGATAATATTATTAGATTCATGGGATAGACTTACATCTATCAGAAGCAGAAACGGGTGGAAATTTAAGTTATCGTCCCTCCTGTACGAGCCCCACGGATGGACTTCCGGTCTCTCAGATAGTTTGCCAACCTTCAAAGGCAAATTCTTAAAAACTTTATGTTTTGTAGCTCAACATTTGTAAATAGCATGAGCTTGGTTGATGGAGGTGAAGAGTTGGTTGCTGCCTCCAGTGATGCTGTACGCCTATGGCGTGCCTTTCTGCCCGAAGCTGACAATCAATTGGCTGCTATTCAAGCAGCCGAAAAAGGCCTCACTGCGCCTCCTCCTGGAATGGTACTAGTGGCTGAATTAGCTAACCGACGACAATCTCAACGAGCACCTTTAACAGGGCTTGACTGGGCAGCGGCGGATTCTCGCCTACTCATCACATCCAGTATCGATACCACTTGTACTGTCTGGGATCTCGAAGCCTCCAAAATAAAGACCCAGTTAATTGCCCATGATCGTTCCGTCTTGGACGTCCAATCTGCAAATGGTCAATCTGATATTTTTGGATCGGCGGGCGAGGATGGTTCAGTTCGTTTGTTTGATCTTCGGTAAATAAAAGCTTGACGTTCTAACACAGGTAGATCATTAGATCAATCCACTATCCTATTCGAATCAGGAGATACTTCAGGAAAGGAAGGTTCTGCATCTCCTTTATTAAGGCTGCGCTTCAACAAGAGCGATGAAAACTATCTCGCTGTATTGGAAATGGGTTCTTTATCTGCACTAGTCCTTGATGTTCGTATGCCTGGAGTTCAAGTAGCACGACTTTGTGGTCACACAACGCCCCCCACCTCTTTAGCGTGGCATCCACTTTCACGAAACCATTTAGTCACCGGAGGTAATTCTATTCCTAACCCTTTTTAAACATTTACTCAGGCGATGACGGCTGTACTCATTTATGGGACTTAAACAAGGCTGCACCCGAACGGTCCTCTGGATTTCAATTTACTGCAGCTCCTGAAATGACATTCGAATCTGAAAGCCTAGTTCATAACTTGACGTGGTCAAAGGATGACTCAAATAATTGTTTTCTCGCCATTGGGTTGAGTGACAAGATTAAGATCGTGACTAGCTAAGTGATACTTACCAAAAAATAATAGCTGATTATAATTCTTCAAAATCATGCTCAATCTTTCCGATCAATTTAAACCTTCTGATTATAAATAATCATCTTAAACCTGAACATTTTTTAACACATTCCTGTAAAACAATTTAATGCTTCTTATCTAAAGGTATGACTTAAACTAATCTACATCATGGTCTGATTATTCATACTTGATTATTGTAATGTAATTTCCAATATCACTAGACTTTCTTGTTTAGAACCAATGTACACATCATGCTCATATATAAGGGCAGTTCTGTACATCTACAATGCATACAAATCCCTTTTTTGTAAACTTCCCAATGAGTCAGACTCTATAAACTATTAACCTAAACTACATTCAACATTGATTGTCTTTGAGGAAACCTTCATCATCCGTGCAAAGCTCCTAAAACCATCATATCTGATGCCATATGGCTTTGGATTTTATGATCTCACGCCGCTAGATTATTCCCAAGTTTCGATGAAGTTGTGTTAAAAGTTTAGCTTTTAATTCCAATCATGTGTCTTAAAGTCATTAAGTATACGGCTTATCTGTGATCAAGCACCAGCTCTAGAAGATTCAAATTCAACAGCAAGCAGCATTTTGTAAACTAAATATACACACTAATTTCAATCAGGGCAACTAGAATCTACTGTTTAAATCCTGTATAGCTAGGCTGGCTGACTTAGCTTCTCTTGTGGGACTATTGAAAATACGAGAATAGCCTAGCACTGGCCGATCAGTGATACTTGTTTTTAAAGAAATTGTAGACTGACGTCACTTCTAATTGAGAATACCAGGGGGAAAGCTCGATCTATTCTAGTGTCTGCAAGATAGCATTGTCAAATGCCGATTGGCAGTTCATAGGATGCAATGGTTAAAGGCCTGACTAAACAAAGATGAGGATCACAATAGTGGCACTAGGCTTCCTATTTAGATATTTGAAACATTAAATGGAAGAAACTTTGCATAATTTGATAGCGTACTGCTTGTAGGATCAGTGTTTTTCCGAGCTGACCCACTGGGCGGCCTAGTTAAACTTTATTTCCCCAAACCCGACCTGCCAGCTTTTTCAAGAGCAGAGGATTATCCAAACAGGGTTGGATAAATTTTTAAAATACCACTTATTTCAAAAAATTAAAAATAAATGGGGAGGGAAAGCTACAAGAATAGCTATCTCATACCATTAAAGGGTGTAAATACCTAGCTCTAGGGGGTAAAACTTGTAGTATTAAGGACAAATAGCCTAGCTAGTAATTGTGAAGGTGCCAGACATCATTATGGCAAATCAAGCTATACCTGCTATATAAAACACTTTTAAATCAATATGAACGGCAGACAACTCTCTTTTATTACTGCAAAACATATTTTCATTAGTAACTATCTAAGAACTAGATTCCCCCCAGTTATTTATAGATCTTTTATTGACTACCTCTTACTTTACAGTAGCTTGTTGGCACCTTTATTGCAACTGAACTATTTATAGTCCAGTATTTGGAGAAGTTAGGGAAAGAAAATAATCCAATAAATGGTAAAAGAGAAGTTATAATGGCATAATCTTTATCTTTTTAGATAAAAAGTAATTATACCATGAGGGAGAGCCTTTGGGTCACGGAAAATAGCACAAGTGATGATTAAATAGGGTAAAGGCAAGAAGTGTTCTGATTCAGGATCTTGATATTTCTACTGGTGACAGTGTAAATTGGGTTAAATCATATACAAGAATATAATATGCCCTCATACCTGGAAGCTGAGTGAATATATAATATTAGACCTGTCATCAGGTAACTATATGAGCACTCTCAATGTGTTGTAAGATATAGTGGTAGATGGGTTGTTGAGCCCAGAAGAACACTTTTATTGCTCTCTGCTCTTTAATGTCATCTTTTATGAAGATTAAAACCTGTAAAACATCTAAAATTTTGCAGAATTTCTTTTGATTATTATAGTACATCAAAGGCACAATCATTAATGGTGTGGTTGTTTGATATTATTATTGATACCTTTATAAGCATAAGTGTGATAGTTAAGAACAGCAGTACACTTGAAGGTGCCAAAGAGTTGAGGTTTAACTTGGTTTTTTAATGGTTGAATTCATACACAAGATCTCTTACATAATATCTTTTTTTAATATCATTACCCTTCTTGAACCTGTTCTTGTTCTGCCACTTGTGCATTGACATATCATTTTACAAGTGAGGGTGTAAGAATAAGGGGATTTAGGAAGGTTTGAAAAAGATCAGTTTACCTCACCCAATTTCTGATAAGCCATATATGATGCCAAACACTAGACTTCCAGGAAAAATCCTATATCACAGTTAACTCTGGTCTTTAGGATTAGTAATATTGTAGATAGGTGTTAAAACACACTGCTTTAAGATTTTCATGGAAAATTATGAAAAAAGTTAAAATAAAGAGTCAATCAATCTTTCTAATGGCTATTGTCTTGTGCAACTATCAGAACCCAAACAGTAATAATCTAGCATCCTCCATGTCAGCTTTTCTGAGAGTTATTTTTGTATCCTTATTACTTAAGGGGCTTTGATTAAATAATGAGTCTTGATTTTGAAACTAAATTTAACTTTAAAGTTTAACTGAAAATTTAAAAGATAAGACCAAAACAAATTTCAGTACTATTGAAATAGAGGATATTATGTTCTGCAGGTTTGGATTCTGACAGCTGCCTGATCTTGTGGGCAATAAAAAGTGGATACAACATACTTTAACAAGTTTGAGAAGCATTATGAATTTATGAAACATCTGTAAAGTTTCCTTCTGCCATTAGCAATAAGTTGTTTGAGAGAAATAAATTGAACCACAATCTTATTTTCAATGCATTGAGTCACTGTGATGACAGTGAAGTGTGTGTTCACCTGTCAGTAATACATGTCTCTTGGGATTGATTGCTAGATGTTGTAGTGACAGAAATGAGATAAGCATGGTTCATCCAAGGTGAGGCCTAACTTTAGCAAAATATGGTTAGCTTTACTCTAGGGTCTTACACAATTAGAAGCCAATTTATACATCAAATAAGGTAAAAAATTTGAATTTAGGTTTAAAAATAAGAAAAAATTGGTACATTGCATACACTTTTACCACTTTTTACCCAATATAAGCTCCTAACTGGATACATTAAGCTACTTATATAAACCATCTTGAAGCAGATAAAGTAAGATAGTGTGTTGAATAGTGAAATATTTAGCTAAAGTATCAAGATTGTGATATCCACATCAGAATAACCACAAAGATTGCTAGCTAAGAGTTTTCTTTTTAGATTTAAAAACTTAGAAATAAGTTAACAGCTTTCTGTTAAATTATTTAGACAGAATATAAATTAAAACAAGATCTAAACTTAATCTCTAGAAGTTTAGGGGGAAACTTAGAAGAATTTAAAGGATATGTGAATTTGAAGGTGAAAAGTAAATAACCTGGCAAGGTGATAATTAGATTTCAGCTCAAAAGCCCACCATTCTGCTTATTGATTTATATAAAGTCTACATGATGGTTGGCTTGATCAGTAAAAGTTATAAAATAAATTAGCAATCAAAACAGCTATAAAGAATTCAGAATTGTTTTAAAGCAACTGATTATCTCAAAAATATACATACTTGTGCAGCTTACAATAAATTTGGGTCCTAAAAACCAAAAGAATGCAGAAAATCAGGCCTCAAACCCAGAAAATGAATGTCCAGAATTGAAATTCAACAAGTTAAGTAGATCAAATTTTGCTTATCTTTTTTTAGAAGCAAAAGAAAGGAAACTTAAGTCTAAAGCTTTCCCATCAATCAACTAGGGTCTATTAATGGGCAAAACATATTATAACATAGTAGTTTTCAAAGATATTTTTTTACGGGAACAAGTAGTTTTCAAAGATATGGCGCTAAGCAAGCTCAACTCAGATGCAAAAAAATAAAAAATAATGAATTGGTATTTATTAACAATATATTTAGATCCACTTTGATTTTGTTTGCATCTGAGTTGATTTTTCTTGGCACCATAGCTTTGAAAACTACTGTATCACAGTGAGTTCATGGTATAGAACTCCTAGAAACTTGTTATTATTTCCTTATTTTACTGATGTAGGTGGAAACCCTATTGGGATTGGGGGTAGAGAGGGTTTTATTAGGATCAGCTAAGCAGGAGAATTATTATATTTGACCTTGAATATGAGAGGGTTTAAGGTTAAAAATTGAGTGACTCTGATTAATTGATATGGTTTATCTTCACAATTGGGCCTTTTATATCACAATAAGTCTTATAGAGTCTATTGCTTGTGATCATAGTTGTGTGGGTATTATTTAAAGTGAAAAGGGCCAAAGAGTACTCCTGCTAGTCAATAATAATATGAATTAGCCTATTTGGGGCCTTGGTTTGAGTAGATGGGATCATCAAGAGCTGCTTTGTTACTGGGTGGCTGGTAGTACAGAATGGCACTTATGAGATATTAAAGTATGTTAGAGAACCAAATATTCATAACAAGATCTTTATTTAGATATAATGTGAATGCCCTTGTCAGGGCCCAAGGGTTCCCAACTCTGATCCATTTAAACTATAGTCTAAGAGAAGTCCTTTATTTATTATTCAGACCAAGAATGATCACAATGGGGAAAGGGGAACTAGGTTCTTTTTATACCATTTACATTGGTCTTTGAGATTCTTCCAGATTCTTCCTGAAGGTCCTTGTCTCTCTATCTGGAGGGTCATACTAAGAGTTTGAAACATCAGCTGACTAATTCTAGTCATATTCTTTTGGTCAGATTTGAACATCGCGGTTTGCCTCAGTTGGTCATCTAAAAATACTTCAGATGGATTTTCCTCATCTGGGGCTTTCATTTGAGCGTAAGGACATCCAAAACTGATCACTGGAAGCTGAGATATGGTTGGATTTGCCCGCTTACTAATTGTTGCTTGTCTTGATTTGAAATCCAATCTTGCGACCATTTTGGGACATGCTGTCATAGTGAATTCTAATTGGCTACATATATTTAGAATTCATTCCAGTCAGCTCAAATCAAATTTTTGTAACTGACTTATATTCTTGCTTCCTTGACTCCCAATAAACCATATTTATCTCTTCCACTAGACTTTTGGTGTTTTTTATAACTGATCTGCAGAGGCAGGCGCTGCTGTCTCCTGCTGTGTGTTGGCCTTGTATTCCCCTTTTTACATTTGTGCTGAATATTCAATATTTGTTGATCACTACAACAAAATGGAGGTCACACAAAATTTAAAGGTGGGAGAGTGGGGTACTCCCAGTTGTGCTCTGTTTGGTTTCCTTCTGTGTCCCACTCCTTGCCTGCTGCTTCTTCTGCTACTCCCTGGTTCTACTTTTAAGTTACTGAAATTCTGGTTTCTCTCTGTTGTTTGTTTGTTTGTTTGTTTGTGATTTTGTGATGCAATGTTTTTGCTTTGATCAGATCCAGACTTTCAGGTCACTCAATGTTTTGCTTGTCTTGTGCTCAAGTGGTCTTCATGCATGGTTGCTCTCCTCCTAAGTTTCCTGATAGTTCATTGTCCAACCAATTTGATGTCTTTATTTAAGAGAGGGAATGTTGTAGTGAATTCTAATTGGCTACATATATTTAGAATTCATTCCAGTCAGCTCAAATCAAATTTTTGTAACTGACTTATATTCTTGCTTACTTGACTCCCAATAAATCATCTTTATCTCTTCCACTAGACTTTTGGTGTTTTTTATAACTGATCTGCAGAGGCAGGCGCTGCTGTCTCCTGCTGTGTTGCCCTTGTATTCCCCTTTTTACATTTGTGCTGAATATTCAATATTTGTTGATCACTACAACAATGCTGACAGGGTTTTCAAACTCGGCTCTTTAAATTGCCATAACTTTTGATCTAGGGTACCTAGGGAGATCATCAAGGTAGCTTTCTGACGGCAAGAAGTAGCTTTATCAATACAAGCTTTTTAAAATGTACCTTTTTAAATCTACTATGTCATGGCGGGCCATGACAGACCTTGTAAATGGTGTAGAAAGCTTTATATAGAAGCACAAGTAAGAGGGGCTTCTTATGATAAGCCCAAGGATCTGCCACTCTTCTTTTTTAATCTAAGTGTCAGTGCAGGGGTGATATGACGTCTGATTAAAATAATTAGGCTGTCTATTTCTGTCTTCAGGAATAAGGGTTTGGTTTAGAAGGTGCTCAAGCTCATCAGTAATCTTCTTTACTACTCCTGGTAGTGAAATAATTTATGAGAGACTGTTGAGAGTCAGTTCTTGTTGTGACATGGATTCAGATTCAACCAGGAAATTTTGAGAGGGTTGGTTTAGGACTTCTGCATTTAATATTCATTATGATTAGGGTTGGAAAGGTGACAGATTTTTAATATGGAATAAAATATCTTGAATGTGAATTTAAATTAAAAAATTGTGACCTTCCCAACCCTAATAATTGTAATCAGTAATATTTTAGAATCTTTCTAGAAAATTTAAAATACAATACAAATGAATAAAGCCATTTTTTGAGTCCTGATGACTTGCAAATATGTTCTTCATCTTGAATCAAATCCTCTGGTGGTACATACCACAGATAGTGCCATAATGGCTGGAATTACTTGCCCTCAGAAAAATAAGCAGCAATAGCCAATGCAAAAGAAGCCCCTCAAGAACCAGGCTGATTTAAATCTGGCCATTGACAACAAGTGGGTTGTAGCAACTTACACCAAAGTTTGGTCAGAATCCTCAACTGTGCCCAAAAAGCTACCAAAAACGTAAAAACAAGTAGTTTAGTGCTTTTTAGCCCCCAAAATAATTTATGGTGTCACACAATTTTTGGTCAATTCTGGAGGCCTGGTGACAAAAATTAACCCCTGTCACGTCAGCATTATTCCCAAATCCAATATCACTTGAAAATTTACTAAAACTACTGCAGTTGTTCAATAAACACTATAACTTAGCAGTAGTTTTACAGTTTTAAATTTTCAGAATATACAGAATATGGAGCTTCTTCTTACATACATGCCCTTGAGATATCTTGCAGGCTGTAGCATCAGTTTTGCAGTGTCTGCAGCCTCTGCGCTGTTCTTTGTTGCTCCCAATCTCAAAATTGAGGAAGTTGCCAAATCAATTTGTGAGATTCTCCACTTGCAAAATCCAGTGACAATTTCTCAATCTTGGATTTTCTTGTTGTCTGTTTTAGTTTTCTTAGGCTGCATTTTACCAATGCCTTTGCTTGGATATTTTTGCCTGCACATTTCAACTTTACAATTTTTACTCATTCTCAATTCTTTGAGCATTTGATATTTTATACCTCATTTTGTGAACACTTCATAATTTTGTGGTAACTCCACCATTAAAGTACAAGCAAGTCAATTTGTCTTGGATTGGTATTTTTAAGCTCTTTATTGCCTTTTCTTGTGAATTGAATAAAAGTGTTGATTTCTCAGAAAACAAAGAATTATGTTGCCCTTTCCCTATGAAAAGACATGGTTTCAACTCATGTGGGAGTTTCAGATTGGTTTTCAAAGCTGAAAATTATTTAGATTAATGTATAAAGTGTTTTAATAATACTTTATTATTTATTTTTTACTGGAAATATGTATAATATCCAACTTGATATATTGTTTTGCAGAGTTATACATTACATAAATCTTAAAACTAGTTAATTTCATAGGAATACTTTCTGAAATTAAATATTTTAATCAAAAAAATCAATTCAGATATCAGGGCCCTGAAACAAGGACAGCTTCAGTAATCATGATGCATATTGGAATTTTTCTCTGATGATATTTGGTTTTTTATACTTTACTTTTCAGAGCCGCTGAGATAGACAACCCAAAGTTGGCTACAGAAAAAAACTAATACTGAACAAAATTATACATCAAGCACATAATTTAATATATATCAATAGCAATATATTCATCAATAAGAAAACTGAATAAAAACAATACTTATATCAGTCACATAGCACATCAAAGTCATACAAAGAAATAAGAAGCTTGAGATGCAATAAAATCAACTCACACCCATCTAAATTTCTATTAATTGTACTACATTTTGATCAGGGCTAAAAGAAGGTGTGCATTATAATGCACCACTCAAGCATGAAACTAAGGGAATTCTAAATCAAATCCAAAGCTCCCAACGTTAAGCAAAAAAAGCATTTTAATCACTATCCAAGTGCTAATCTATTATAATTAATGTATGGAACCTGAAAAATACTGTATAAAAATTTTGGGGTGTAATTTTTAGATAGAAATGTACAAATTAAAGAAATAATGTGTAATTGACAAATATAACACTGATGAACTATTTTAGTCAAATATAGAAATACAATACACATAAAACAAATAATACAAGAGAAACATAAACAACTTGCTATCAAAAATAGCCTTAAAAATCCAAAAATATTATATTGTTGAGGAGCTGGATGTACAGGTATTCTGGCCACTGCCAACACTCTTAACATCCAGTCATGGCCTGGTTTGGTGCCAATCTAATATACTGTTCTACATACTAAGAAAGGCAACAAACCAATATCACATAACTTGTCCAAGTATCCAGCAACTCAAACCCATCCTGCACATGACCAAACCCTAGGTTTGATCCAACTAAACCTCCGCCACAGCAAAAGCTATATAAGTCTAAAGTATTACCCAATAAAATATACTACACTTCTTTTTAATTCCATACTCAAAGCTTCCCCTGAAGTTGCTCCTTATCAATATTAAAAGTAAAAGAGTAGTTTTATCTGCATTCAATGAAAAAATTAATCAAAAAGAATAAAGAAAAAGTGCATATAGTACCAAGTGCCAATAATGTGGGCACTTCAAGGGATCTGTAAATACAGTTCCTGTATTTGTGAACAAAAAAGCAACATACAGCACATCTAGCAAAAAGAGGATAGGGTAACAAAAATTCAGAGACAGACTATTTACACATGAAGAGCTGAGAGCACAGGTTAGTAACCTTTCTATTATAAATAATACCCATAGAAATGCTTCAAGTTCTTTTAAAACAGGTGACAATCAACTTCTTTCCTCCAATAATGATTGATATTCTGATAATAATGATGATTTAAAAATGTCCCCTGATGCCTTGACTTTATACAGAAATTAGTTTGGGTGTTAAAAATGCCACACTCATCTCAGAAGATACTTGTGATGAACACAAGTAGCATGTTCTTTAGGCATGTGCTATTGATGGTTGTAATAAAGACTTGTTGCCTAATCAACATTGATTAATGTTTTTTGCCTTTCATCTTTTCTGGGTGATTATAGAAGAGCACATATGAGTACTGTGCAAGACTAAGAATTTCCAGTTTACCACTGGGGTGACTATTTGGGGAAATAGATTATAAAACTTAATGATATGGGGTTTATGAAGTGGAAATAATTACACTTCAAATTGAAAAAACTAATGATAACTACTTGGATGTGAATGGTCAAAAAAATAATAAGTGTATTGGCTCATAGAAGGAATAGTTAGAGGGCCGCTGCTATTTTCATATGTGGTTATTAGAAAGAATGTGCTAGGCAATCAACTGTTGTTAGAAAAGCTCTTGGTGTTCTGATGAAATTTTGAGAGGACATGTTGGGGCACAGAATGGGACTAGAAAACCCTATATTACATAGGTTTTTGCCTGCAACTGAGCAAGCAACCAACTGATTGTTTGGAAAGTTGATTGCATTGATTGATCTAAAGAAAACTTTGACACTAAGTGGGGAATCAAACCCAGGAAAGAGCCAAACCTGGGGACTTTTGGAAAACATCCCAACACTAAGCAAAAAGGTTTTTAATCATCCCACCCCCTCTGAGATCAAAGAATTGGGACTTGGGCTGCCAAATGACCCCAAAATCCCCTTCCAGCTTCCCCAGGACAAGAATAGTGAATTGATCTCCTTAACTGAAAAATCAGGGCCTTCCAATGGGGACCAGCTTAAGAATAACCCTTTGACAGCCAATAAGGAGTCAACAGCAAGTACAGATTTGGTTTTCCAACAGGATATAGCTGAAAACGCTGACAACCCTTCCCTTGCTGACATCTTTACCAAATAAACAATTGCAGTTTATGCCACTTAGCAATTGGAAATTTGCAGGAGTTTATTATACCTTTACAACACTAACCTTGATGTTTTCCTTTCACAGAGAAGAATCCCAAACTTGTCTGGTCTATAGGAGCACCAGGCAAGAGACACTTGCCCTTGCTCAGACAAAACTAGTTTCTCCTCCTTCTGCCAGGGCTCTTGATAATATCATAGATCCTGCATAATTTCCTCCCTTGCACCAAAGCTTCCTCTGTGAGGGCCAGCCTGTCAACCAGATGAGCCCTCCTATTGAGGAATCACCCTATCCCTCATATGATTACAGCAAGCTTGGGTTTGCCTATGTCACCCTATTGGGGTTCACTGAACAAGTGATTTCCCATATGAGTGCTTGGCAACCCTGGGCCTCTTCTGTGAACTACATGATGAGGATTTCCCCAGTTGTGTGCTGGGTGTTCCAGGCTGGCCCCACATCTCTGTTTGTAGGCAAGTCTGATACCACGCCTGGCCAAGACAGGACACTTGAAAAATTCCCTACAATGCATTTTGCTACAATGAAAAAGAAGAAATTTCTTGGGGAAAGCATCTCCAAAAGCGCTTTGTCACAATGGCAAAATATTTGTAAACTTAAGTGAAACATTGGAAGACCAGGGAACTGCTAATGCTTCAAATGACAAAATTTTAACACCTTGTCAGAAAAATATTGATGTTTCTATTTAGGCTTCAGCAAATTTGTTCAGATGGGAAGCAGAGCATTTCAAAGCAATTGAAAAATGGATTATTGGTTAAGTTTGAGGTCTAATATACTAATAGAGGTTATTGACAAATGATCCTAAAGCTTAATCAAATGATGCAGAAGACATAGTAGGATTATTTTAGACTTTTATTAAGGTAATAATGAAGGACATTATATAGTAGGAAGAAAGCTGTAGGAAATCACTTAAACTTTCCAGAAAGCTTCTAAAAAATAGTTGAAACAAGGAGGTATATATTAGATATTTAATATTGAAAATAAAGATGTATATAGAGACTCACAAAGAAATCCACAAGGAGATAAAAGACATTTACTCCAAAAGCTGATTGATTGATGCCCATATAAAAGAAAAAAGGATATCAGGCTCACAAAACAGAATAACTAAAGGCATAAATGAGTGATAGCACAGTTCACTATCATAGAAGGTTTTTAAAGGGATACTATTTCTACAATCAAATAAAAACATCCAAAACCTTTTCCAAGAGATTTCTTTTTGATAATATGGAGAGTTTTCTTATTATCTCTTGCCCTAACTCTCACAGTAGTGTCATTTTTGCCTAGAATAAATTGCCCAAGAAATAGGAATGAAAGAAAGAAAGCTGCAAAGCCCCTAAAATTATTGGATGATTTAAACCTAGTCATTGATAAAAATGTGTTAAATCAGATCCTATTGTGGGTGAAGAAAATAACCTGCATCTCCCAGAATTTTTCTTAAATAATTATGCACTAAAGATACTACAATATCACCACCCCCTGGCGCTTGGCAGTTGACTGACCAGTTGACCAAAATTAACAGATTATGACTTCATAAACTTGCCAACTGAGGCCTCCAACCAAGAGGTAAAAATATTTCCATCCAGCCAATCAACTTTGAGTTTGACTCCCCTGGTTGATTTATTGTCCCTCTCACTTTCCCCCTGAAAACATGTTTTCAGATAGTTTTTCCTACAAACAATAAAGATAAAACCCCCTTTAGATGAAAGCAACTTTGGGGTCTAAAATCCCCCTCTTGTGCCATGGTTGCTGTTGTTCTATCCTGGCTGAGAAAGGCCTCTACTTGAGACCAGCAGGTTTTGTACCCTTTATCAAAGAACCATTTCTTTTTTAGTTATACATCTTCACTTCATGTTTGCCTTTTTGCTCCTGATTTTTGTGGTGTGATTTTCTCCTTTCTTGCGTAGATTTGTAGGCTTAAAGTTTCAGTGTACCTCCTTTCTTTTCTCAGTTATAATTTAGTATGAGTATTTTATTCCTACAACTTCTATTTGAGCTTGGACTTGATTTACACAACTCTAAAACTAATCATGCTCAAGTAAATCAGCTTAGGCAGTGCTGTAGACAGTTAACTCATATCCAAATACCAGATTTAGACAGTTTGGGAATAAAAAAGATGTGAAGCTTTTGCCAATAGGCAAAATTTTCTGAGAGAAGTTTATAAAATTGTTTCAAGGATTTTACTGACCCCAAGATGAGCAAGCACAGGCAGAATTAATGATGTATAAAGCATATGCAAGAATGTTTGTTGGGAAGTTGGTGGAGGAGTTTGCACTCTTGCAAGCCCATCATAATATTTTTTCTGCAGAACTAACTCACCTGAAGTATAGCATCCTAACCCAGATGAACCCTGGCTTTGACCCAGGACACATCTTGGTGACTTCTGGATAGCAGGTGTACCACAGTACTCCATTCACAACTTCCCATCCTAACTCCAAATCCCTGAATATTGAGGGAACCAACTTGAATCTGGAAGGAAGCCAAGGTTATAAATATCCCTTCCTTCTAAATTTCAATAAACATTTATTTCACTCCTCTTTATTGGATTTTGTATCTTTTAATGCATAAGTTTTCTGCTTCTCTTTATTTTGCAGCTAAGTTTGTAACCTTGTCTGACAATGTATCTTACAATACACAGGGGCACTTGATGAGCTGCCCTATGGCATATCTAACAATGTTCCACCTCAAATGTCAAAATACAGGACAATTGTTGTAACTGTGCTGTTTTAGCAGAGTTATACGGGGAAAATATTTAGAAGATAGATAATAATATTTATTGCAAGATAGTGATTATATAGCTATTGTGAATCAATGGATAGTAGGAACATGATTGGTGATCATACGGCTGGATGGAAGAGGGGGGTGGCTTGATCCTGATAATGAGTCAAGTGCCAAATTGAGATACCCACCGTGAAGGATCATCATCTGTTCATGTTGATAGATTTGGTAGTTCAAGTTGACTTCCTAGTCTGGCTTTGGGTGACTGGGTAATTGGATTGCGGGTCACAGCCCCGCTTGGTTGGAACCTTGTTGGCAGGTTGAGCCTGCGGTTTTGACACCCCCTCCTGGCTGAAGGTCGGCCTTCTCTGGGGGCAGGTTGTCAGGGAGGTTGTCAGGAGCCTGGGCACCATATTGAACCAGTTGTTGTTTGGTGGAAGGCAGGGCGGTTTCTCTTTGTTTCTGTCTTGCTTTGCAGGGTCGTAGGCGGTTGTGGTATAAGGTCTTGTCTTGCTTGTGTTTCCCGAGCCCTTGCACAAGGTAAGTGTTATTGTTGTTTACCTTTATAATGATTGCTGGCCCTACTTTTTTGGGTTGTAGTTTGCTTTTGTCAACATTCATGACCCAGACTTTGTCCCCAATTTCATGTCTTTGGCGGATGGGAACAAAGGTCTTTTGTAAGCATTCCTTTTCTTTGGTTGCTTGTTTGCTATTGGCCTCTATTATTTGAGGGCCTGAGTGAGGGGGGACTTGACTTGGAATTTCCTGTTTGGGTCCTGTCAATGCTTGAATGATATTTGGCTGTGTGCCATATACCAACTCAAATGGGCTTTTTCTGGTGGATCTGTTCACTTGGTTTTGGCAAACAAGTAGTGCAGTCAATAGCTGCTTATACCAGTCTTCAGGTCTCCTGGCGGTGAGCTTGGCTAAGGCTTGCATGAGGCTGCCATTTAGCCGCTCTACATGTCCATTGGCCTGTGGGTGGTATGGTGTTGTCACGGTATGTTTGACCCCATTTTTAGCGAGGTACACATTGGTGTCTTTGGAGGTCAATTCTTTGCCTCCATTGGTTATCAGGAGTTCTGGCTTTCCAAACCTGCTGATTATTTCCTTGCCAGTGAATCGTTGGACGTTGTTACCGGTGTGTGTTTTCACCGCTCGGGCTACTGGCCACCTTGTTGCAAAATTTATAGCTGTGATGATGTATTTTTTGTTGTTGTGCTTTCCTGGCATGAGGCCCACAATGTCCAGAGCCCATACTTTGAACAGTAGTTAGGCTTGAATGGGGAGTACAGACTTAGGCAGGGTTTTGCTTTTGGCAAACTTTTCACAGACCTCACACTGTTCTAGCACTTCCTGGACATTGCAGTATAAGGTTGGCCACCAGGCTTTATGTTTTAGGAATTTGTATAGATTTTGGCTCTTAGTATGTCCAAGATCTCTGTGGTAGCAAAGAATGGTATCAACTTGTTGATGTGTGGGGATGTAGAGAATGGTTGTGCCATCCGACATTTTTCTGTGAAGGGTTCCATATACATCAGCAAAGAGGTGTTCATTCTTGATGACCGTTTCTTTGGTGATATCAGTTGTGCCTGCAGGGAACCCTTTGTCTTTTGTATGTAGCACTAGGAGAGGCCAGTCTGGGTCAAGCCCATTCTCTCCCCTAGAAGCGCGGACATACAGACGGGACAGGGCGTCCGCCATGGCAAGCTCGGCCCTGGGCTTATACTGGATGAGCATGTTAAACCTTTCTAAGATTTCCATCCACCGCGCTTGGCGGCGTGACAGGTTTGCTTGTGTCTTGAAGTAGATGAGCGACTTATGGTTGGTTAGTGCTGTGAATTCTTCCTGACGTTCCAGATAACAGCGTCATTTGACTAGGCAGTGTATGATGACCAACAGTTCTTTGTCGTGGATCAGGTATTGACACTTGCCATCTGTCAGTTTGCGCGACTCATAGGCTACTGGCAGGAAGTCACCATCACTATTCTTAATTTGTAGTACTCCCCCAATGGATGCATCTGAAGCGTCGGTTTTCATCTGGTACTCTCAGTCTTGTTTGGGGTATTATAAGATGGGAGCTGTCATGAGCTTTTCCTTGAGACGTCTGAAACAGAGGTCACGTTGGGGGGTCCATATGAACTTGGACTTGGCGCCTGTTATGGCAGACAAGGGGGCGGGCAAGACGCCACAGTTGAGGATGAAGCGTTGTACATAGGCCACCATTCCCAAGAAGGTGCAGAGTTCTGATTTGTCTTTGGGAGGTGGCATTTTGCAGATGGCTTGTATCTTCTGGCTGTTGGGTTTGATGCCGTCTTTTGAGACTATGTGTCCCAAGAAGGGTAGTTGCTCTCGGAAGAACTGCCACTTGGAGGGCTTGGCCAACAGTTTGTGCTGTGCCAAGGTTGCAAAGACTTCCTCCAGGTCTTTGTGGTGCTGTTCCACCGAGGGGCTGTAGACAATAATATTGTCCAGGTACACTAGGGCGTGTTTGCCTATGTGTGGTACAAACACTTTGTTCATGAAGGTTACAAAGGTGGACAGGGTGTTGGTCATGCCAAAGTTGAGTACCATACATTTGTAGGAACCATACTTAGTGCGGAAGGCTGTCTTGGGGATGTCTTCCTCCTTGATGCAAATCTGGTTGTAGCCTGCAGTTAGATCAATCTTGGAGAAGACAGAGGCACCTCCCAAGGCGTCAAAGAGATCATCAATTGATGGTAATGGGTAACAATTCTTAATGATGACTTTGTTCAAGGCGCGGTAGTCTGTGACCAGGCATGAAGTACCGTTCTTTTTAGCCACAAAGAATACGGCGGCCCCAAAGGGAGACTGTGAGAGGCGGATAAGTCCTTTTTCTAATGCCTCCTTGAGATAGGTACACAGGGTGTTGTCCTTGTTTGGGGTCAGCCTGTAAATGGGGCATGCCTTGGGTATGGCCCCCTTGAGCTGGATAGAGTGTTGGATGTGTTTCTCAGGGGGTAGCCCAGGTAACGCCTCCTTAAAGATTTCTGGGTGACGGGCCACAATGTTGCAATCTTGTAGCGTGGAGGTGTCCTGGTGGTCCTTGAAGTGTATGATTTCATACTGGCAGGAGTCCCAGTCAATTGCTTTCAGGTTTTCCTTCTCATCCAAGGTCTCTGTGATGCGTACAAAGACGTGGTCTCGTAGGAGTTGGTCCACAGAGTCAGGGTAGATCTGGTGGTTGACACCTTACCGCTTGATGGTCAGCACTGAGGTCGCCCAGTCCACATGGGGGTTATTTTTCCGTAACCAGTCCAGCCCCAGTACAATTTCAAACTTAGGGAAGTCAATGACGGGACCTTGGATAGTGGAGTGGAGGTTCTCAAGCATAACAGAGAAGGGGGCAGTTTCCTTTGTCACGGCAATGTGATGTTCATCAGCCAGGACCACGTTTTTAATCCGCAAAGGATTAGTGGCCAGCTTGAATTTATCCACAAAGCTGCTGTTGACTAAGATTCAATCTGCGCCCGAGTCCAAGAGTGCTGAGCCTGTGTAACTGCAAAAGCGGAAAGGGTAAGACATCAATTTATTGGGATGTCTGGCGATGGTGTATAGTACCGGGTCTTCTGAGAGCACTTGGATCATTGAGCATTGGTCCACGTCCTCGGGTTGGTATTCATTGTTGGGCGAGTCAGGAGTTGCGTGGGAAGAGCTTGGCTCGCTTAGTGCTCTCTCTGGGCTTTTCCCTCATCTTGGTTGCCTTGGGTGGCAGTGACGCAGAAATGGGTACGGTTTGATTGGCCGTTATTCCCATTCCCATTCAAACCTGTGGGTTTGTGGTCGTTATTGTTACCGCTGCCTCCAGGGGGTGGTTGAGAGGAGCACCTGCTTGGATGTGAGTCCTTGGGCCTTTCTTGTTTCCCAGTCTGTGCCTTGTGTAGAGAGTTGGATGTTTGTTCCGCTTTTTCTGCTTCACGGTACAGGCTTTGCAGGTTGGTAACTTGGTCCAGGTTCACATGTCTCATCACGTGCGACTTGAGAGCGTTGTAGTACATGAGGTGTGTTGCTGGGGTATCAAAGGCCATGTTGGATGGGGCACGGAGACGGAGTTCCTTGTAGGCGTGGGTGAGTTCTTTAACAGTGCCTGTCTGGGTCAGGTTCTTTACTTGGCATATGATCATGAGTGCCGTATTCTTAAGCACAAACCTCAAAAAGAAGTCCTGTTTGAAGGTGTCCCAGTTCTTGTCAGTGTGTTCTTTGTGCCACTTGTCACACCAGGTGCCAGCGTCATGGGTCAGGCGAATGGAGATCTCTGCAATCCAAAATTGCTGTGGGCATTCCATCTGAGCCAGCTTGCTTTGGGCGGACTGGATCCATGCGGCAGCGTTGTCGTCGTTAGCCCCTGCAAAGGGTTCCAAGGCGGTGCTGCAAAGTCTTTGTGCAACATAGGTGGGCATGGTGGTTTTGTCAGCTGGTTGTGGCATTGAGGAAGGTGCCTGGAAGAACCCTTGGGCGGACAGGGCGTTGAAGGCGGGTAGCGGGATCACCGTGTTTTGGTAGAGAACAAAACCATCGGGTATCTCGGTACCAGGGGTATATGGAGTCCAGTCAGGTGGGAGGCCAGACATGATTCTGTCGAGGATTTGTTGGCTGCGGCGTGTGCGGGCAACAGGCGGAATTTTTCAAGATAAGGTAGGATGGAGAACCTACCTGTGCTACCAATGTCGTAACTGTGCTGTTTTAGCAGTGTTACACGGGGAAAAATATTTAGAGGATAGATAATAATCTTTATTGTGAGATAGTAATTATATAGCTATTGTGAATCAATGGATAGTAGGAACATGATTGGTGATCATACGGCTGGATGGAAGAGGGGGTGGCTTGATCCTGATAATGAGTCAAGCGCCAAATTGAGATACCCACCGTGAAGGATCATCATCTGTTCATGTTAATAGATTTGGTAGTTCGAGTTGACTTCCTAGTCTGGCTTCGGGTGACTGGGTAATCGGATTGCAGGTCACGAACCCGCTTGGTTGGAACCTTGTTGGCGGGTCGAGCCTGCGGTTTCAACACAATACTTTCTTATAATGAGTGAGACTAGTTACTGCTAAACTCTCTCAACAATTTATTTGAAACCTAAAGCCATATTTAGACAATGCCACTGTGCTACCTCCTTGTGGCCCTGGTGCTACCTATCATAGCATAATATCTTCCATTTATCAATAAAGGCAATATCTTATTCTAAATCCTGTCCTCTTCCTGGACTGTTGTCAACCCAATCCAAATACTGAACTATAATTAGTTCAGTTGCAACACAAAGCTCACAATCACTCTTCTCTAATAGATTTGAAAATATAGATAATGCTATTATTTTTATTAGCAAAAAGCTTTAAAGTATATCACATCATCAAATAGGCATTTCAACAAGTCAAATACTAAAATGAAAATTTTGATTTTGCATAATTGCTCAACAATCAAAACCTGTCTTCTGGCTAGGGTACCAGAAACTTTAATCAGCAAGCTGCCATGAAAGAGTAAAGCTGAGTGTAGCACAGATTTGCTCTTTTGGCAGCCCACCTGATACACTTTTCCTTTTAGTAACTCATCTCTGATAAAATTTACTACCTGTAACTAAAGATTTATTAATGAACATCACTAAATAAACCTTTTAACAACCAAGATAATAAAAGTTAACAATAAACATTGCTTATTTCAAGAATAAAAGTGCATTCCAAGCAAGGGAATTGAGGCGAATTCAGGCAGACTGTCTAAAAGGAGACAAATCATGAACAATGTGAATGATTTGTCTGCTTTTGACAGTCTGCTGACTAGTACGCGTTTGGTCGAAACACACTTATACAGTCTTACAGTTTAAAGTCAGGTTTCTCTAAAAATGTTTAAATGAAAGGAATGGAATCCATATACCTCTTTAAAAACATGAACATCAACGGTTAAATTTTATTCTTCTTGACCTTGACATAATGAAACACCTATCAGAATCAGAAAAGTATCACCTGCAAAGCTATACATTTTAAATGTTATTTTTTGCAAAGTAATTCAAGCTTGGTTTTTTTGTTAAGCTAAACATACTTAAATGATTTTGTGCAGTTTCACCAAGGTGGGATTATTAAACTACTTAAAAATGAGGTTTGATCAGGAGACATCAATGCACCCAAATTTATATATCAGATAATGTTCAGTTTGAAATAAAAAAAGTTAAAAATGATGCATTAATCCAATTTATGTTGTGATGCTTATATCGAAATAGATTTAAAAATAAATCACACACCGTTGCACTGGTAATTCTGCCTTATCTAAGAGCAGAGATTACCAGAAATGATTTAGAAGCTGATGTTAGCCAGCTCAACCTAAAAAGATCAGTAACATGAAGTAATATTTAGCCTATAAATGATCTAAGATCATAATCCACTCAAAAAAATCACGGAAACTAAGGTTAAAAGTAGCAATGATAAACAACATGGATTTCCTATCAGATATTGCATAATGGTGAAATTCGACACATTGGCAATTAGTTTTTTCTATAATCATTTAAACCATTTAAATTAGCAGACGGATTACCTCAAAGATTAATCGGGAGTTGGGAGGTACACCAGCAGAAGGAAGACCCTTCTTGCCATATGCCCATTCAGGTTCAATCGTAATTTTAGACTTTTCACCCTTGGACATTGTCAATAAAGCTTCATCCTACGGTATGTTAAGGATATTTATGCAAACCGACAATTACCCAGCCACGAATCACTCGCCCAACACCAACTTTGAAGGAAAGAGGGTGCTTAGGCTTTTTGGTTTTTCCTGCTCCTGTATTGCTGTCGAAAACGGTTCCATCTTCCAGAGTTCCAGTATACCAACAATGTACTGTATCACCTTTATGAGGAAAAATTAACTTTATCACCCTTTTTCATTTGCTGCTTAGTATACAATATAGGTTCCTTTTGAATCAAGATTAAGGGGTAGATTAAAGAAACATACCTTCTCATTTTTAACGCTTGCTGGTGCAGATGCGGTATCTTCAGAGGTAACAACTTCCTTTGCCAAATCATTGGAAGCTTTTTTAAAAGAGCCACTGGTATAAAGATCTTTATAGGCTTGAACTATCTTATCTTTGTGTAAATCTCTGATGATATCATCAACCTTTCCATTCAAGCCACAACCCTTTAAAAACTTTCAGGGAGTTAGTACCAGAAGGCGATTATAAAGCATTTAAAACCAAACTAAAATACAAGCGAATATCTTTAAAAAATAAAAAAATACCTCGGGATCAGCATTTTTCGGAAACAAAGGTGAGCAAGGCACGCTTTGAAACTGAAGGTGAAGAAAGATCTTCATCCTTAAAAGGCTTGCTTGGTATACTAGAGTCTGACATTTATTCAAGCTAGCAGTACACTTAAAATTGACATTATCTTAACCAAGAGCCCAGTAAATAGTCTCCCGTGATCGGTCGAGCGGGTCCGCCATCGTGATTTTTTTATTTAATTTCACATTCCAATCGGAACTTGGCTTGAAAATTTTAGTAGAATTCCACATCCAATCTCCATAAAGCTCAGCTAGGGCTGTCAACCCAGCTCAAGTAAATTCCCACTCCAGAGCTTTTTAAGTATAAAGCTAGAAATCTACTGAAGATGGGCCGACGCAGCCCTAAACTCAACAAATGTCTGAGCAAAAAGCACATCTAGCTAGTACTGCAAAACAAAAACATCCAAATTAAATCATGTAAGTTTTTTAATCAAAAGCCCTATCAATCTAACTCTAATTTAACATTAATTAATTTGATTGATCTGTTGCGACCAAAATTACTCCCCCACCTGCTAACATATCTCACAATACACAGGGGGTGCTCAATGAGTTGCCCCATGCTGTGACAAACAGTATGGACCAATCTGAGCACAATGTCAAATTACGGGCACCATCTCCTAATTAGGAGCACTGCCAATTTGACACACTGATCCTTTGCTCAAGTTATTCCCAACCTGAACCTTGTGTTGAACTTGCCACTGTGCTGCCTCCTGGTGGACTTGTGGCTTCTCAATATAGTATATAGCCATACTATTCTCTAAATGAAGATCTTTTTATTCCTATTATTGTTCTTTCAATTTTGACTGCTGTCTTCCCCAATCTAAATACTGAACTATAATTGGTTCAGTTGCAACAAATCCCTTTTTAGACAGATTAAGTAACCAACTTCTACTATTGATTCATTGAATCATTTCAAACCTATGAGAACTAGCATGTAAGGCCCCACCCCAACATTGAGAATATCCCATAAGTTGTGGGCGGCCCCGGAGGTGTGGGTGACTGTGGAAGGGGGAGAAGCTCATCCTCAAGACCTCCTCCTGCAATCAACTTTCACAGCCCATATTGGTCTTCAGCTGTACTCCTACAGGAAAGGCAGGCTGGGCCTGAAATGATATATAGACAATAGGGGCAATTCCAATCAGGTATTGACAATATTAGACCAACAATTCTAGCTCTCAGTGGGTGTATAACCTGATTGGCTAATCCCAAAACTGTGATGTAGACAAATCCCACTTTACTGAAGACTTAGACAGAAAGGGTCTCTGATGAGGCAGAGAGTAGGAATTTCTGTCATTGGTGTTAGAAGCTGGCCTCATGAGATGGCAGATAGGTAGCCAGGAGGGAGGTCTAAGTGACGGGGGTAGTAGAATCCTGGGTCTGAGGTATGAGCTGTTATAACCAAGAGGGTTGGAAAAAGCCCGGGTGGCCACAGGCAGGAGGAAGAACATTACTGTTGGGCTTTGCATAGAGAGTCAAATAAAATATTTATATCTAACAATGTAATGAATTCCTATAAGCCAAAGGTGCTTGTGCTACATAGACCTTTATTAATGTGATGACAACAATGAGAAAGGATTCCCTTTGTCATCCTTTATACTTAATGAAGTGGGATCAACTTCTTGTACCACCAGTTGGCTGGTGGCATTATTCCCAGTGGTACTAATATTTGGTTCAGAATCCTGCAGGTTTGTGCACGCATGGAGCAATACATTAGCTGTTGCCATGCTGTAGCACGTCTGGCTTTTGTCTGCCAAGGTGCTACAGCAATCATTAAATACTGTGAAAATTTGATTGCCTAATTTTGCAATCAATCAATCAATCAATCACTTTCCCAATTTACTAATCCCCAATACTTTGAGGTGCAATTTCTTCATAGATTTGATTTTCAGGTTTTGTGGCATGCAGGCCTCATAAATTCCTGCACTCATTGGATCTTAGCTATGGATGCACTGAGCCAGCCTAAGGAACAGGGCTACCACAACTGTGATCAGATAGGCTGTCATGAATGACATTTCAATACTTGTATTGAAAACCTGGGAATTGAGCCCCATACCTCAGGAAATGCCTTGCATCAACCAGGGTAGACAGGAGCCTGCCAGACTGCCAGTTGGGCCAAACCCTGGGCTGCTAGAGATGCCTTGCCCCAACCAGGAGGGACGGAAACCTGTCAGCCTGTCAAGTATTGAGACTGGAAGTTCAATATAAACATTACAAACCCTGGAATTGAACCCTGACCCTCCAAAGGCAAATTGTGTTACCCAGTATGGACAGGGACCCGCCAACTCATTGAGTCACAAACCTGAGTTTTTGGATTACTTTGAGACCCACTAGATTCTTAAGGATGATTCCCTGAATGATAACCAGATTGCTGTCAACCTTGTGCCACCAAAGGTCCATACCTACGCAGGAGACGTGGTCTGCCTAAAGGAGGTTGGGAAAAGACCTACTATTAGCCTTGCCAACAATCATCAACTGCTGTCAGTCTCCAGTACAGAAAGGGTAATGTAATTAGCCAGCTCAGGTGACATGGTGAACAGCAGCAGCAGAATTAAGCATTGTCACTTCTGTTCACCAGAGCAAGCATAACCAGGATCTGCTGCCCTCAAAAATAGAAGCCAAGGTCCATGTCCTACCAGCAAATTGTCCACGGGCCTGAAGTCCACAAAAAGCAAAGTAGTGGAACCACCTGGTATAAGAACCCTGGTGGTATGGGGATGACCCTATTGTCATCTTTGATAATAAAGTTTTATGAACCTTTGGTGTGAAAAAATCCTATCTTATCTAGTTTTAGTGATCTTTCATCTCAACTCTGGCCAAGTAGACAACCAGGCAACCACCCTCTCTAGAGACCAACCTGCTGACCTGCTCCTGGCTCTATACTGTCCCCCTGGAGCCCCCTTTGAACCTGTGCATTTTAACAAATACCCACCCAACCCTGCCTACATGGAGTTTAACTTGGAGAAAATATGCATTACCAATTCCTTGGCAAGGACTAGAGAAACCAAAATGATAGGATGCAAAGGAAAGTGGTACAAGGTGCCACCAAGAGTGTTCAAAGACAAGTACAATTATCATCCTGCTTACTTTGTCCCCATGACTCCACCCTTAACCCCACAGCCTGACTTCTCAATGAAACCTTCCACCACTGCCAAGACCACATCCACTCAACTTTTTGGAGTACTCTACATTAATTTGAAAGTATTGGTGGACTCTATGGTGTCCAACTCCAGGCCCTGGTCTTTAATTGGGCAATCTTTATCCTATATTATCAAGTTAGTACCCATCTTATGGTAGGCATTACCCATTTGGCCTGTCAGTACCCCGCCCTGAGTCATATAATGCATCTTCCTATGCCTGGATTCCTGACACAATTAATAATATGTGGCCAGCTTGTTGTAGTTAATTGGCATAAAGGGGGAAAGATCATAATTTTGTGGGGAATCTGAGCAACTCCTGCTTTAAATAATTTTTTATCTGACACCACTTATATTGTATACTGTGATCAAGGGTTTAGCAGCAGGTCTTTATCAATTTCTGGTGCAGCACAGGGGTGTATTCCTACCATTGTGGTTTCTAACGTAACAGATTTTGTACACCTAACTGCAGAATGCCCCTAAAATTTTTAAACAAGATGAAATCAACTTACAACAGTGTTCATTAAAGATTATATGTCCCAAAAATAAGGTGGTAACCTATACAACTATACACATTCTGGAACTCCAGGTGCTTCTTAAAAGTTCAAGGATGTGTTTATTGAGACCCTGGAACAACTGCCTCTAAACTGCATTTTACAACATGTTGTACAGCTTTCATGGCTTTCTATCAAAGTTACAACCCTTATATTTCACAATCCCCAAGGAGGAGGAGAACCTTTGATAGCACCTTGGAAACACCTGAAAGGGGTTTATCAGTCCCTTATTATTTTCATATAGATCTACAGTATTTTTTGGTACCAAAAAAATATTTCCTTATGTTTGGCCACATAAACTGCACCCTAAAAAAGCCACTTTCAAAAGGCAACTGTCAGATTTTAACATCCTTCAAGTCAAAAAAACCTAAAAATGGTTATATATTTTTATTGTATGTTTATTGATTTTTTACCTTAAATAATTGCTCTTAATATTAAAAGCTAAATTTGAATTTTAAGTTTTGAGTAAAATTGCAAAAAATAAAGCCAAAATAAAATTTGGGATTGTCAACATGGAGGACATTACATTATGATAGTTTAAATTTTGACAGTTGTCCTTTCAAAACAGTCTCCTCTGAGTCTGACCAATGACTTATTTAATACACCTGTAGGCTTAATATCTTAAGCAAGATTAATATCACTTCAGGGTATAGTCAGTCCATATTGCACCAGGGGATATGCCAGGGTTATCTCTGATATGACATCAGAACCAGTCCTTATAAATGATCAGGAAAGACTAAAGAAAGCCATTGGAAAAATGGTAAAATCAATACATTGAATTTAATGAAGTAATTGAATATATTTCCAAAAATAAGGGCAGTAATAATGAGTGTCAAGAACTATGAGTTCTGTCGCAACATCTTCAATTACTCCCTCTCAGGGAATTAACACCCCGAGTAAACCACCAAGCGGCTCACCAAACAGTTCACCGCCCAGCCAATAAGCTGGTGGCACCTTTATATGTTAACCATCTATGACAGGGATCCCTCAATCCAGGTCCTAAATGGAACACAACTTGATTAAGCCTCATGACTCAAGAGGAACATTACTCAGATAAGCCCTGTGACTGCCATGACGTACATGGACGACATGTGGCTTATCATGATACTATATATTAACCTATATTCATATTCAATAAAGCATCATTCTCTTCTTAAATCTTCCCCTTTATTTTGTTTATTATATCCCAGAAGTATAAACTCGACAGTTCTATGGATTAACTGGCCCATCATCCTCTCAGAGCAATAGTTAGACAAGGTGCCACTAGCATCTTGTTCATCAACCCTGACAGAACCACTGGTTTAATTCTATTGATAAATTTGAGTAAATTAGAGGGCTCTAATAATAGCTTCTTTATTATGAATCTGATTCAGATCAGCTTCCATAGCTTGATTAGTTAATCCTGAATATAATTAGACAGAGACTGTTATGATAGCTTCCATAATACCAGGTATTGTCTGTTCTAACCAGAAAGACAATAACTTGGGGAAACAGTTAGCCAAGTGTCAGGAATCATGATCAAGCAATGATGCCAGTTATGACAGAGCTCACAGATTAGGATGCCAACAGCCAATTTCATAAATTAACAGTATAAAAATCAATGATGCCAATTATGACAGAGCTTGCAGATATGGATTACAGCAGCTGAACACCATAAATTAGTAATATAAAATGTATGTATATTGAACCAGAAGTACTCTGCTAATTGGCACCACAACACCATCCAATGATAAGTGTGTTACTGTGCCTAGTTGATACATGATTTACTACTGTGCTACTTGGAAAAGCTACAGGCGCCGCGGCGCTGCCTAACAATCAAATTGGGCACCAAACTAATTATATGTCAGGCGCCACTGCACCAACTAAAAATTATTGCAAGTGTCACCTTGCAAATATTGTAGGCGTCAAAGAGCTAACTTACTTTTATATTGAGCACCAAGGCGCTGGGTTTAATTCCCCATAATCTAGAATTCCCATATTAATCATATTATTAAGCATTCATCTTGAAGTATACAAGGAAGGTAGGAAGTGATCCTGAAGTAACTAAATTATTCCATGCCAGCAGTGATCACCTGTGCTGGGCAAAGATGAAAATATTCTATTGGTTGACGTGCAATAAGCACCAAAACTAGAGTACTGATTACCCAAAATAGGGGCATGTTAGAATGTCCTAGAAGACATTGTTAGCAGCCCAGGGATTAAACTTTGAGAAGTTATAAGAATTAATAAATTACAATAAAGCCATCTTTTAATCTGTAAGTACTTCTGTGTGTTCAGGAGCCATTATTTGACAATAACTATAGTTTCATTTTATCCTGGATCTTCTGATACAATAATACTCATATCATAACATATGAATTTATTCAAGAAAATACCTTGTGCTCTATAATATTAAATAATTGAGGCGCTGTAATGCAAAAAGCGCAACATCAAGTTAACCAAAATTAAAGATCTAAATCAAACTGTTGATTAGAAATGGGTTACTGCTGCTCTGGTTTGTCAGAAAAATACCATTATCCAAGGAAAATTGACACTGATAAATAGACATAATCTAAGGGTCACCCAATACAACCTTGTTTATCAGAATGTTCATCAAAAATTAATCACACAAGGGTTTTTTGTGTGCTGGACAAGCTACTCTTAGAATGAGACATAATAGGAGCCATGGATTCAGGTGTTATTGATTAGTCAATAATTTTGGTACATATTGCAAGATTTTCACTTTTTAACTCTAAGAGTTAAGTCCTCCCTTAAAATTATACTCAATAAACTTAAATTATATCCTGGTCTAACTTTATTTTCAAATGCATCCTGTAGTGGGTCTACTTTGCTACATTCTGTATAGCCTGATATTGAGTGGATTATCACTGGAAGATGGGACCCTGCCTTGGATTTCTTGTCTTCAGTGCCTCCTAATGTTGCACCAATACCTGCCAATCTTGGAGGTTGTAATTCAGACTCCAAAACTGATACTATGGTTACTTCCCAATGTCCAGAATTTTATTCTGATGACTCACTAATCTTTTTACAGGCTATAAATTTCTGGGACTTATTTGGTTGGGTTTAATCATCTTGTTAAATCCTAGTGTATCTTTTGGAAATTTTACTTAACAGTATTTGAGCTTCAGTGGTGATTAATTATCAACTCCTTATGGATTTAGGTTATTATTCAGTACCACTTGGAGACCTCTTCATTTTACCCAGCAATTTATGTCACAGAGAACTGGCCAAATCTATTCTTGGAATAGTCTACTCAATATATCACTACCATCCTGCTGTAATTTGGCAATAGCTGTCAGGGAACCAACTTTGGTCAGCCTGTTGTTTTCTGGGAATAAGTGGGCCATGGGTTTTGTAGGCAGAGCCCACCACAAGATTAGCATCAACTTAATTAGGTAGGACATTGATTTGTCCACCCAGGACCACGGGCCAGCAGCCAGGATTATAGTGTCAATCACCCCTGTGAGGGTGATATACACTATCCAAAATAGCTTGTTTGTGTGATTGAGGGGAAGCTTGGGAGCAGGCACAATCATTGGTTTGGGATTGATTGGTGGTTCCATGCCCAACTGGTATACAGATAGGGAATAGTATTTATCTTTGGATATACAGGGCTCAGTTATGTACTGAGTGCCCTTTCTATTGTATCTGGTCAACACCTTTGTTTTGGCCAAGGGATCTTGCGCTAATATCTTCTCAAAGGTCAATTTTTGTATTCAGGCTTTAAAGGGTACTCTGTAAAGTAGAAAAGACCAAATAGGGCGCCTGGAGGATAATAAACTGCAGGCAGAGGGGCCAGAAGAATTTAAGCTGAGTTTATAGATAGCTCGGATAAAATATGGCAATATTTGGGAGAACTAATATCTCATAAACTTTATTTAAAAATGAGAATATATTATTGGCACAGGGTCTATGAGTCTATAAAGTACTCCAACATCAAACTTTACATCTACTATGTGAGGTTCATCATAGGATTGGGAAATATGGGGCTGGGTGGCCAGGACGCCTGGGTTTTAGAGCAGCAAGATGGCACTGTTGCAGGAAAGATGTTCACTGGCTGGATTCTTAAGAAGGATTGCTCTGCCATTTTGTTCTCAAGTTATATTCATGGGGCGGCCTTCAGGTCTGAATTTTAATCAGGTGGTTGTGGCACTTTTCTACAGGGCTTCTGAGTTCAACTCAGGGGAATCCTTACCAGAAGAACATAGCAGGCTGTGAGAGGGGGGTGATAAATAATAGTACTTATGGGATAAGGCAGACAGGTAGTCTGTATTATATACCAGATAAGCAGGTAGAGGATAGAAGCAGGATTATGTGTTCTGACAAGGAACACATATAGGTTATAGCACTTACTTTAATGCAACACTATCTTAGCAATACAGTAATATTTATCTGTGAAGATATTGGTAAAGCATCTATAGTACACACCACAGTAAAGATAACTCATATCAATAATGGTATTCTATAACAGAAATTATAGGGGAACAGACAGTGCTGTCTTAACCTTGCTTTTTCTATCATAAGAATGGGAGGCAGCAGGTATAAACCAAGGTTTTCTAAGTCCACAAGAGGAGAAGGAAGGAATAGTACTTGTGGTTGGGCCTAAGGCACTAGCCTGATAGGGTTGCTAGTATAGCAGGAGGACTGTCCTATCACCTTTGATCTCTACAACAGAAACAGCAGGGGCTTCCAGAGGAAAGACCTGGGTAGAGGACACTATCTAAACAGTAGGAATGTCCAGCCAAGTGAAAATCACAATATATTTCAAAAGCTAGAGGTAAATGTGGGTCTTGTTTATTGTGAATGATGAGGTACTTATATAGATATGTACCATTATCTACTTGGATAAAATTAGGGTGTCTATTTAAAGGAAATGAATTGCTAGTCTAAGAGTAGAGGATACAATAATGGCAGGGCATCAATAATGTATAGTCAAGAGAATCAGGAACACATAGCATTTTCAGAATAAGAGAATCCAGAGGTTCCAAGAGGTTTAATGATTAGATGAGAGGGTTCAATCATCAGACTAGATGATCTAATGCCTTTGAAAATGATGTATTACACCTTGGATAGCGCACATAAGATAGTGTAATAGAGACAGTTCACCATAGGTAGCTCTAATATGAGTTTTTACCTTGGAGTGCTATTTTCTGGCATCACAGTGGTGAATCTTGATTAGCTATCAAAGAAAACTTCAAAATGATCAAGCTAATGATAGGAATTCCCTTGCCTCCACTAGACAATCTGTCTTGAATTTTGTTGGGCACTGTGGTTTTCAAGTTTTTTTCTGGTATCTTTATCCTGGAAGGTATTTGCAGCCTCAGCTTGAGGGGGCTTAGTCCCAAAAAAACAGGGGAAGATGACCTCCTGGTCCTTGGGGCTGGCAGCCCGCAAGTAGTCAGGACCAGGGTTTGAAAACTCCTCTTGGACTTGGGTTTCAAGATGAGGAAAATTTTCAATCCTTATAATAGCTTGGAATATTGTCTTGATTTAGAAAGACAAACATCCATCAAGACAACCACTATCCTTATCAAACTAAACCAATAGTTTATTTTTTAAATGATTTTTGCTTAGCTAACAAAGGTTCATTGTAATACTGATATTTGTAATAATAGTGCTAACAAGAGATTTACCTAAAGATGTTATCCCAATCTGCCAGAGACATGGATGTCTAGATCTGGGGACTGAAACTGGCAGTATGGGGAATATATAGACTATTTAAGTAAGAGCTAAAAGTACCTGATGTCATCCTGGCAAGAGGGCTTCAAAACCTCATATAAAGGCCTCTTTTTAGATAAGAAGAGCAGAACTATAAACCAAACCCAGGTAGAAAAAAGAACCCTATATTTATGCATTTAATCACTACTTGGCTGTCTTCTAGTAGTAAGACTTTTAAAGCACTTGACTCTGAACATCAGTAACTGTGATAAATATTAGTAGTCACCATTGCTGTTACTGTGTAATATGTACTGAAGATTCCCTTTTGTATATCTCCTCTCTTGAGCTAGATACCACAGTGCCATATTTCTGTACCATCAGGATTGATAATTATTTTCCTCTTGAAATTTGGGCCCAAGGGCAGGATTTAAACCCTGACCCTGAATTCCTGCAGGCCGCCAGCCCTAAAGATCAAGGGGCCACCTGCCTGTGTTTTCCTGGGGTCAAGCCCCTGCAAGCTGAAGCCAAGAATGATGGCCCAAATGATGAAGCAAGCCAAACCAAAGTAATCATTGCACCAAATAAGGGAACAGTCAAGGTGCCTAATGGTGGCAACAAAATCCAACCATTAGCTTCATGAGTTTGAAGGCTAAACCATTGGCCAATCAAGAGTCACCCCCAGGAGAAGGCACAGGCCCACAGCCCAACCCCATGACCACAACTCTAGAGCAAGATAATCAAGTAGCCAATTCAAGATTTTTGACCAATGAAAGAACTCCTGGCCCAGGTGTCATTTTGCTGCCTTTGAACCCAAGCACCCAGATCCCCCAGGCCCACATTTCCCAATGCCCTGATGAACCCCCATGGAAAATTTTAAGTTTGGAGGTGGGGTACTATATAGACCCAAGGACCCCACACTCCAAACTTATTGCCATTTTTAAATAAAGGTTATGTTATTTTGGATTACACAGCTACTGCCTTATTTTTTCTTTGCCATCTATCAAATCAGTACAAGATAATCTGTCCCTCCTGCCCCTCTGCCTGCAGATTCTTGTCCTCCAGGTGTTTTATTTGGTCCTGTTCACTTCACAGTGTACCCTCTGAAGCCTGAATACAAAGACTACACCTTTGAGAAGATATTAGCACAAGATCCCTTGGCCCGCATAAAATCTACAGTTAGATATAACTGTCAATGCCCCTGGATATTATCAGCACCCAAGTTGTTTAGAGGCAAATTCAACTACCTGCCTACCTAAAAACTTCACATGAAACTGCCTGTGACCCCCAAGCCAATGCCTGCCTCCTCACCCAATCTCCCAAACAATCACACTGGCAAGCTGTTTGGGATTGTGTAAATCACCCTCACAGGGGTGATTAAAACTATAATCCCAGCTGCTGGCCTGTGGCCCTGTGTGAGGAAGTCCTTCTCCTACCTCTTTAAGTTAGCTCCTCTCTTGTGGTGAGCATTGCCTGCAAAAAACCCGGCCCAAGTTACCCCTGAAAACAACAGGCTGGCCACCCAAGACTTGATCCCTGAGATGTACCTAGACACTGATTTATATTTAAGATATGTACCCATGGTGGAGGTAGTAATGAAAATTTTGCATTCTCAGGGTCCCCTACTGTGAACATTTGGCTAATACCTTACTAGTACAAATAAAAGTGAAGAAGATGGTGTGTAAAATCAGTAATGACATAAGTCTATACGTTGTGTGCCCATTAAAAAGATGGTGGTTAAGGTTGGGTCTCTTGAGAGAAAAGACAAAATAATGACTGGTAGTGTCAAAATAAAACAGAGACTGGGTTTCCAGGGGGTTGGTCTCTTTGAGCCATCTTTTTCCTTCAGGATATATAAGTTGTAGTTATGTCTTACTACATTAATCAAAAATTTGAAAGGAAGTGAAGCTGTTTGAGGTAAGCACATTCTATATGTGGTAGAGTCCTTTGTGATAGGCACCAAGGCATCAACAAAACATGCTGTTTGAGAGCAATACAATCTTAGTGCAGCAACTCAAGGTGACATTTCTGATCCCCAATGTCTCATAAAGCAGTAGTCTGGAACCCTGAGGCTCTACCCATGGCAGGTGGAAAACAAAAAATAAAATATATTTCCCCACACATACCCCTTAATCAACACAACACAACATGAATAAAAATCTTAATAAAAAAGTCTCCAAAGATGAAATTTTTTTACAATAAATATCAGGGGGAATAAAACACAAACAGAATCAGAGTTGAATGAAAAAAAGTAGAATATTGAGAGCTCTTGGTTTAACACAGGTCAAATTTTAAGCCAATAAAACATACAAAAACCTCTCCCAACACTTCAGAAATGATAAACTAGGTCCTAGAAAGTAATCTGCAGTGGCTTTATGACTCAAATTAACCAGGTATTATTTAAAAGTGCTCTTGTGTTAAAATTAAGCATCCATAAAGTGAATTAGTGCATCCAGAACACATACTAACCCATAAAATAGTCTTTAATTCACCTAGTCCATAACTTAATGCAGTCAAACAGATTTAAGCCCACACAATACTCATAGAGATCAGGAGAAGCAGTAAGTGAGAAGAAAATCCTAGGACCATATTTCAAGACAACATAAAATAAACAGGGTAATGATATCCTGAATTACACCCCCAAGGCTTGAAACACATTACCTGGGATAGCCCAATAATGTGTTTCCTTATAAATAAATGATCAATCTTCACACTATCATTGTGCTATAATTTAGGTCTAAACCCTAGAAGATTAACAATTTTAAAGAGCTCTATAGCAATTATACATAAGATAACATCACTTCAGGGCCTGCCTTTTGAGAATTCATGATCAAGTATCTTCTGCCTGTTTTCCTGTCCTCCCTGATAGAAGATTCATCTAAATCACACCTGAATAACTATCATTACCAACCAAACTATGAATATGATCTGGTTAAATAGGACAATACCTTAAAATAGCTAATGGAAGATCCTAGTTTAAATCATTATTTCACCACCTGCCTCTTGTATTTTGCTGTTTATTATTATTTTCTGTGTTACTTGAGTAGCTCCTTTAAATGTTTCAATCTTATTGCTAAGTTTTTCAGACTTATGATGATTATCTGGCTAGTGGAATTACATTTTACAGGCCTCTAATTTAATAAATTCAGGCTTATTGTTCAGATAACACCCTATAATCCTTGAGTTTTATATTATGAGTAAAAAACAGCATTCATGATGCAATATGGGTTGTTTAAATACAGTAGTTTCAAAAGCTATGGCAACAACCAAACATACCTCAGGTTTATACAAAATGATTTCAGATTTTTACAAAAATCAAGTTGAGTGAGATTCAGGATTCAATCAATTTTAATATTTTTGGTTAATAAATGAACTTTCAAACCAAAAACAAAATTATATCAAATATCAAGTGGTGTTGTTTAAACCACAAATAAACTGAACTGACGCAACAAGTGAAATGAATGGATGCTGCTCCGGAGTACATTATAATCCAATCAGAATTCATATGGGGCACCTTCAGACGGACTAAAATGAAACAAAATTTGAGCAATCTAGAAGCAAGATTCCACAAGCACAAAACAAAATGAAGTCAAACAAGATGTGTAGTATGAGCAGTCTAAAATAGAAATAAAACAGTTTAACAGCCAATCAACAGCTATTCAATTTAGGAACAGAGGCATTTTATTCATTTTCATGGATCCTTATTTGTGTATAATAGTTTTGAGAGCCTTCCAAATATTGAATGGTGATTACAATAAAAATAAAAATAAATTTAAAAATTTTAAAATTTCTACTTTTAGTGATTTTATCCTAGGTTTTAGTTAAATATGGTGTGTCAGGAAATCCTGGTCTATCAGGGTTGACTGATCCATATTCCCATCACAAGACATGAGTTGATAGTGAACAGAATACAGCCAAAGCAAAACGGCTATTCTGGAATATGGGGGAACTATAATAAGGTTGATATAGTTACAAGTCAGAAGCACCTGAGACATTCCGGGTCTCAGGTCACGGGCCAATTCAGAAGCTTTTATAATTAGACACTAAGGATTCCGGATTCCAGATAAGGACGCAAACCCAACCCAGAGAATATCAAGGAATTCAACACCTGTTTCACTGAGAAGTGAGACAGTGAACCGCCCTTTTGCATTTTTCATTATTCCAAGCATAGATGCCAGTTTAGCCAATGGGTGTCAATTTAGTTGCTGTAACTAAGTCAAGGAATATCTAGGTGGAAGAGGGGAAATCAGCAGCCTAGAATATTACCTCATCTCAAACCCTATTCAGGTTTTGGGATCCAACTCTGGGGGATGAGACTAGTAGCTTGGGGATGATAGGCTAGCTAGTAAGAGTTGTCCGCAGCTAGATGCCAGTTTGGCCGCTAGCTGTCAACTATAAAGGGGCCTTCCAAGATCACTTGGAAGACATACAATTTTCATACCCTCAACATCTCTACTAGTCCAAATAGTAGCGGTGTCAAAGTACAGTAAGAAAAAGCTTATTGATACTTGTGAACTCCTGTCAAACCACCACAGACAGTGTTGCGTCCCAAAGGACCACAGGACTTCACAATTCTCTCGGAACATTCAACAACGGGCCTCTGCCGTTGTCACGCCAATTAAAGCACATCTGTTGCCATACAGATTCCCTATCTCACCCTACAACATAATGAATAATAAACATAATATCTCTTGTTCAAGATCCAGAAATCTTGACAGTGGTGCTCACTACAAAAACGAGCTTCCATTGGTGTCAAGTCAAGGCGCTGCCTTGCCTCTGTTGACCCCCAGCTTTGCTGATAAGTACAGGGGGATACATGGAGACCAGTGATACAGAGCGCAACCAATCCTTCCTTTTAGAGCTGACTCCATATGAAGCACCTACGCTTCCGCTGGAAATGATCCAGCTAGATATTTCAGGGACTGCCGTTGCTATGGGCCAGCCACAATACAACATAGAAGAGATACGCGCCGTCTTGCAGGCATTGCAACATGGTAGGCGCAACCTCAATGATCCCCAGGGCAACGCTGAGTTCAACTTGTTCCAGATTGATGGGACTACCAATACCCTGAGTAACAATTTCCTCAGGTACCAGGATGTCACTTGCATCCAGCTGGGTCAGCTCCTCAAATTGAACCAGAGCAGGGTCCAAGAAGTGCTCGCATACTTTGTGCACCCAGCAATCAAGCATCTCCAACAACTGGTTGTCAGGCAGGAGCTGGAGTTGAACAAGCTCAACCGCTTTTGCTCCAAGCTACAGGCGGCTAACCATAACTTGGTCATTTGACTGAACGTCAGCTTCACAACTGTACAGACTGTTGTGGCAGACCTTATGTGACTCTACCGCCTTTTCCCATGGCAGGGTAGACGAGATAGTCAACTAATTTAATAATCAGGTTGATCAGCTCGTGGGCGGTGTCCTGGATAATTGAGGCTTAAGCACACAATGGGTTGCAGATGTAACCAACCATTGTGTATCACTAAGCTGCCAAGTACAGATGTTGACCAACAACCAGAATCATGCAGATCTTGTTACTCAGCAGGAAGAATTGCACCAGTTGATTAGGGACAACTGTAGCAAGCAAGATGTGCGCCACTCCAAGGTAGTCAACTATGTCAACAGGATTGATGAGATGGTCAACAAAATGAAGACCACCAGCCGTAGCCATCACACTGTTTGCAAAGAACAGGAGGACCACCAGTGCTGCCTAGATCACGCAGAGTACGCCAAGGATCAACAAAAGCTATGGGACGCAGTAAAGGATACACAAAGTTTAACATCTGAGCTGTATGAAGACATAGCAGAGCTTTGCCGTAATCTTGCCGCTGCTGAGTTCCTGACCAAGGAGTTGTCAAACCGCCAGCATCTATTAGCCAGTACGGTCTTGACAGCAGAGGGCAACTACAGCTCCCTACTAGAACAAGTACAAAGAAATGAGACTTCACGTAAGGAATTTGAAGCTAATGTGCTAGCTAGACTGGCTAGATTGGAAAGTCTAACCTCCTTGGGAAGTAGTACGTCTTCAGGCAGAAGAGCGTTGCCTGTACCAGCATCAAGCCCAGATAAGCGGGAAAACTCTTCTTCTCCTGACTTCTTTGACCTCTCTCCAGACAGCGGAAGTAACAGATCAGGTGACACCCGCAGAGTTCCTAGAGGAGTAGCAGCCTTGCCACCCCTCACACCCTTGTCAGTGCCGTGTGCCAATAACACTCACAACACTAGAAAGGACAATACGGAATCAACTGTCCCTGACCACAAGTTTAAACCGCTCAACCTGCCAAAGTTCGACAAAAATGGGAACATTTGAACTTTCATCTGCCTCTTTGAAATGTCTATGAGAGGCGCGAGTGATCATATGAAGGCCACCACCCTCATAAACACTCTGGATCCCACCTGCGTGGACATCATCATGCCCCGCCTGCCACTAGACAGTTGGACTTATGAAGATGCACGCCAGGCTGTTATAGAGGAATTTGGTAGCAAGGCCAGATTGCAAGCTTGAAAGGCAGAGTTCAGCAACATCTCATTCAAAAAGTACAAGTCTGTGGAAGACTTTGCCAACCGCTTCTATCATGAAGCACAAGTTCTTCTAGGTGCTGGGGTCCTTTCTGAGTTGGACTGCAGAATCACCATGGGCTGTGCACTGCAACCATACCGGGAATTAGCCAATGTCATGTTCCCTGTATTAGATCAATCCAGCTCAACCCAACAGATCACCAGTTACTTGAGCTGCCTTGGGGCCCAATTCAGAGCTCCAAATAAAGGACAGAATAATTGCTTGTCTACCCCCACCAAGGACAAACCCCGCAGACCCAAGCCTGACAAAGCCGCTCCTGACTCCAATGGTAAATCAGGAAGTGACTACAAGGCAAAGGATCTGCCAGGCCCTTGCCACAAGTGTGGTAAAAGAGGACACCGGGCCAGCGTCTGCAAGGGGAAAGGATGTGACTCCTCAGTAAATGTGGTGGTCAACCAAAAGCAGGATGACCAGGGAAAAGTCAAGGCGGGCCAGTAGAGGAATATACTGAGTCCGCCGCTCCACTAATTCCAAAGGAACCTGACTGCCAGTCTCCAGAGGTAGCTGGGTCCACTACTGCCCCTCCCAATACTATAACCCAAGAGGCATCAATATTTGATCCACCCTTGGCCACTCAGACGTCCCACTTTGCCCCCAAACAGGAGTTCAGAGAGGATCCTCTACACATGCTTGTGTCAGACAATCTTTACGCAATTCCTGCCAGAGGCAGGGGACGCCCAAGGAAGGTTGCACCAAATGCAGTAGAGACTGTTTCCAAACCATACACAGCCCAAGTGCAAGAAACCTGCCTTGCCTCAGATCCCAGCGTAGCCAGCAACTTACCTTCCTTGAAAGGAGTTCAATTCTCCCTTCCCATTGAGACCATTGAGGCCAACTTCCCTGAGATTGGCCAAAGTCTCAAGCAGTACTTTGATACTCCGGCACCTTTGGGTGTACACATATTAAACTTACACTCTGAACTCTACTCTGAATGTACATACACAGATATCTCTGTTAATAAAGTCAAGGTGCACGCCATAATAGATAGTGGCGCCCCTATTAATATTGTGTCAACCCGCCTTGTCAGGAAGCTAGGTATTGCACCTGACATTGCGCACACCAGAGTATATGGTACTGCCGGTAAACACACCACCACGTCAGAAGGAGCTTACAGCGCTCTGCCAATGCGCTTTGGTTCCATTGCCGTGTCCTCTCCTGCTGTGGTCCTGCCCAGCAAAAATTACAATGTGCTCATAGGTACTGCATTCCTACGTAAATACGGGGTCAAATTGGACATGAAGGACAACACTCTGACAATCCTGCGCCAGACCATCCCACTGTACTACACGCAGGACGCAAAACCACCAGCTAAGGTAAAACCTAGCATCAATCTGGCATACAAGGACGGCGTGGTGGCAGTTCCCTACACCTGTACAGGGAAAAAGGGAAAGTGGCTGCCAACCCAAATCAAGGAGCACAAAGGAATTCCGCTCCGCTTGAGATCAACTCTTACACTTGGATCTGGCCAACAGCAGGTTGTCAACACGGGTTTAACCTTGGATATCCCCGCAGGATTATATGGTGAAGTTCATCAGCCTTGGGGACGTTCAAGATTTGAACCGTGTATTGCCCCTGGGATAATCATTCCTGGCCATGGCAAAATTCACGTCCTACTGGCCAACCTTCAAGGGCATGACATCCACATCAAGAAGAACCAGGTTGTAGGATTTGTTCACCTTCTACCGGTCAAAGAACTGGACAGCTTCAAATGTATTAGAGACCTGTCTGAAATGGGTCTCCCTGATCAAGTTGAAGCCGCCGCTTATGTGACCACTCCATTGGCTGATTTATCTTCCCTCAATGACACAGAACAGGAACAAGCCAGCGCCCTCTTTGAAAAATATTGTTGCATATTTGCGGAAGACAACTTTGATCTGGGGTGCGCCAATGAGGTCACTCATCACATTGACACGGGGGATAACAAGCCTGTCCGCCTTTGGCCAATTCGGCGCTCAAAGGCCAGTGAAGAGACTGTGAGCAATGAAATCCAGCAACTTCTAGACAGAGGCATGTTAATCCCATCCAAGAGTCCCTGGGCGTTGCCCATCCTGATAGTAAAAAAGAAGGATGGGAGTAATTGGGTAGTAATAGACTACCGACGCCTGAACTTGATAACCAAGAAGGACTTGTACCCGCTGCCCAGGATTGACGACACACTGGATTGACTTGGAGGGGCCAAGTACTTCTCAGCAATGGACCTCATATTGGGGTACTGGCAAATTGAGCTCCCACCCAAGGAACAAGAGAAGTGCGCCATAATTACTTCACAGGGCCTTTTCCAGCCAACCCAAATGCCACAAGGGTTGTGCAATGCGCCTGCCACCTTCCAGCGGGCCATGGACACCATACTGGGTGATCTCAAGCTCTCCTGCGTCCTAGTTTACTTGGACAATATCAATGTGTTCTCAAAAACCTTCACTGAACACCTTGAGCATTTGGAGGCCGTCTTCAAGAGACTGGCAGACGCCAATTTGAAGATCAAACCCCAAAAATGTCAATTCTTCAAGGATCAGTTGGAGTACCTTGGATTTGTGGTTGATACATCAGGACTCCGCCCCCAGCCAGCCAAAGTGGAGGCAATCACCAAGATGAAGCGGCCAGAAAGCAAACATGATATCCAGGTCTTCTTGGGGATGGTAGGCTACTACCGTTGCTTTATCCCCAATTTTGCCTGTACTGGCAAACCTCTGTTTCATCTACTGAAGAACAGGGTTCCCTTTCTATGGACAACAGCCTGCCAAGACGCTTTTGACGCCCTCTGCACTAGCCTGTCCTCCAGTCCAGTATTGATGTATCCAGACTTCAGCAAACCTTTTGTTGTACATACGGATGCCTCCTTATTGGCCTTAGGAGCCGTCCTTTCCCAATTGGACAACACAGGGGCTGAACACCCAGTGGCCTATGCTAGCCGCTCTCTGAATGTACATGAGCGCAACTACACAGTCACTGAAAGAGAATGCCTTGCTGTAATATACACCTACAAGCAATTTAGAGTATACTTGCACGGGGTACACTTCACTGTGGTCACTGACCACGCCAGCCTCAGTTGGCTGCAAAATCTTTGGGAGCCAGAAGGACGCCTTGCCCAATGGGCGTTAAAACTTCAGGCTTTTGACTACACTATAGTCCACTGTCCTGGCGCAAATCACCAGAACGCAGACTGTTTGTCAAGACTTCCCACAGTTGCTATAGTAGCAACTCAGGCCAACCTGCTATACAAAAAAATGCTCACCAACACGTTCAAGGACAAACCAGAAGAAGTACAGGCCATCCTCTGCAAGCTCTGCAAAGACTGTAAGGTGGAAAATCAAAAGCTGTACAAGTATCATGATGGTGCCAAGTACATCTTTCCCCGACCTTCAGAGCAACCGGATCTGATAATGGCTGCCCACAAGGCAGTGGGTCACGGTGGTCTAAGAAAAACGGTCCACCAGCTTCAACAACACTACTACTGGGAGTCACTCCTCTTTGACGTTAAGGAAACCCTGAACTACTGTACAGAATGTCAGCACAAGAAACCCTTCACTGGTAAGCATCAATACAAATCAGTAGAGCCCAAGTTTGCTTGGCATACTGTTAGCATAGACGTGGTTGGGCCCCTGCCAATGTGTGTTGGTTGCCTGCGCTACATTATTGTGGCAATTGACCACCTCACCAAATGGGTGGAAGCCAGAGCGCTGCAGCACGTCAGCGCCAAATCAACAGCCAGGTTTGTATTAGAACAGATCATTCATTGACATGGCTGCCCCCAGTTCATCCTTACCAACAATGGAACAAACTTCACTGCTCATGTAATTCCAAAATTAAATGAGCTCATGGGTGTGAGGGGAGTGCTCTCTACTCCATACCATCCAGAATCCAATGGGATGGTTGAGAGAGCAAATGGGACTTTAGTCAACATCCTACAGAAGCTGGCAGACTCTCGTACTTTGGAGTGGTACCTCTTCTTGCCTGCCGTTGTGTTTGCCTATAACATCTCAATTCACAGCACAACCAGCTTCTCCCCATTTCAACTAACATATGGAAGTCACCCAGCAATCCCGCCAATCTTGTTCTCAGCCATGGGGGACCCAGGTAACCTAACATACCAACAATACATGTCTAGATTAGCCGACACACTTATTAAGCTTCAGGCCAAAGCTTTCACAGAAACCTCCTTCACCAGGAACAAAGGACGTGAGACTGACAACCAGAATCAACGCGCCTTAGCCAAATTTAGAATTGGCACTCAGGTTTCATACCACAACAGAGTTGTGGGCCGGGCACATAAGCTTGACAGCATCTGGAAAGGGCCTTTTGAAATCATTGAGAAGACATCCCCAGATGTATACACAATCAAGGACCTGGCTGACGGAAAGCTCATCAACAGAGTCCACGCCAGGTTCCTCAAGCCATATTTCTCTATTACAAATATTGGCTCACAATAAAGTTTATAAATATTTCTAGGAAAAAAATAGGAAAGCAAATAAAATATAAACAAAGAAGTACTTTATTGAAAAAAAACCAACTAAGGGTCGCCCTCCTGATATTTGGGGTCCTCTTCATCACCTTTGGTACCCGCTACTTGGGCGCTTCCTTGCCGGGACCTTTGCACCACCTGCCTCAGGCTCCAGAGGCTTACAAAAGGGAACTTCCTCCCCTCAGCAAACCAGAAAGTGGCCGCCTGCAGCCAGAGTCTACGTTCACTAGGGATCACCTGCAAGAAGCAAACAAAGGGAATTGGGATCTCCCCAGAGACGGCATCAACCCGCCAGAGCCCAGCGTCCAAGGGGAACACACAACAAGACCACACAATCCAACATGAAGTCGGATATATACCTATAGCATTGAGGCAACGGCGCCTTAAGACTGCCCAGCTTGTTGCGGACCTTCTCCCAATGTGCCGCCATATTGTCTGCAGTAGCCATTGACAGGCTAAGATTGGGGGTAAGCATTATGTCCCCACATAACACCATCCCGCAAACCGCCTGTTGTTTGGCACCACTTTTGATGTCGGCATAAACACTTTGGGCCACACAACAGATACAGCTTTCCCGCGCATCAGAGTTGTCCACACCCAGCGACAAGTACAAGGACAGAAAACCCTCCAGGGCGCCAAACCAAGAAGAAAACACCCGCAAGCCAAAGTCCAGCACGTAACTCTGACAGGCCTTGCTGACTCTGCCTGCGTCCCCAGTAGCCACCAGGAGCTCAGCCAATTGCTCGCCTAGTTGCCCCGCCAGGTCCTCATCCTCCACGCTATGAAACCCCTTGCTGGAGTGGGTGATGCGCCGCTTGAGATCATGGCGCGGGCGCTGGGCCATGACCACAAATAAGAACTGTGGAATTATATCCATTCCCACATAAAGCTGGGAGATGGAAAACCCTTCTTCACCCAAACAAAGTACAGGCACGGAATCAAACTCTGGCATGATGGCGTCCATTGTACAAAGAGTAAAGGCACCTAAGAAAGGATCCACAACCAAAGGCTCCTGCTCCAGATTGCGGGGGCAGGTGCGCGCCAAACTGGCCTGAGGCTCAGCAAGGCGTTTCTCACCACCAACAGCAGACCGCCCCGCAGAATCGCCCTCCACCGGGATCTTGTCACTGTTCTTGCCCAGGACCAAGCTCTCCAGCCCAGACCAGAGCAAACCAGTCTCTGCCTGCCAAAGCCCACGGAGCAACGCCACCTTGGCTTCCTTAGAGAGCCCCCAGAAATGTTGGAGGTCCTCTTCTGACATCTGCGCCACCATTTTGCGGGCATCTGTCTTGTTGCTAACACCAGAGTAACTGGAATTCTTGCTCATATTCCGGGCTAAAGAAGTTCTCCACAAGTTATATAGCTCAGTCAAGTGGGGGGAAATGTCAGGAAATCCTGGTCTATCAGGGTTGACTGATCCATATTCCCATCACAAGACATGAGTTGATAGTGAACGGAATACAGCCAAAGCAAAACAGCTATTCCGGAATACAGGGGAACTATAATAAGGTTGATATAGTTACAAGTCAGAAGCACCTGAGACATTCCAGGTCTCAGGTCACGGGCCAATCCAGAAGCTTCTATAATTAGACGCTAAGGATTCCGGATTCCAGATAAGGACGCAAACCCAACCCAGAGAATATCGGGGAATTCAACACCTGTTTCACCAAGAAGTGAGACAGTGAACCGCCCTTTTGCATTTTTCATTATGCCAAGCATAGATGCTAGTTTGGCCAATGGGTGTCAACTTAGTTGCTGTAACTAAGTCAAGGAATATCTAGGCGGAAGAGGGGAAATCAGCAGCCTAGAATATTACCTCATCTCAAACCCTATTCAGGTTTTGGGATCCAACTCTGGGGGATGAAACTAGTAGCTTGGGGATGATAGGCTAGCTAGTAAGAGTTGTCCGCAGCTAGACGCCAGTTTGGCCGCTAGCTGTCAACTATAAAGGGGCCTTCCAAGATCACTTGGAAGACATACAATTTTCATACCCTCAACATCTCTACTAGTCCAAATAGTAGCGGTGTCAAAGTACAGTAAGAAAAAGCTTATTGATACTTGTGAACTCCTGCCAAACCACCACAGACAGTGTTGCATCCCAAAGGACCACAGGACTTCACAATTCTCTCGGAACATTCAACAACAGACCTCTGCTGTTGTCACACCAATTGAAGCACATCTGTTGCCATACAGATTCCCTATCCCATCCTACAACATAATGAATAATAAACATAATATCTCTTCTTCAAGATCCAGAAATCTTGACATGGTGTTTAACAGCAACGTTTTTGATGGCGCCAGCAGCCAAGCCAATAGCAGCCAAGCCAGCTTAAATGGAAGTGAGGCTCAGGGTGTGGAGGCACCTGTTTATACCCAAGCCTTTGAGGCAGGTAACAAGGAAGCTGACCTGTACCTGACCCCTGACCCATATGGCTTTGACTTGTTCAGTAGTCACTTAGTGTCTAGCTCTGCCCCTGCTCCTGTACCCACCCCCGCACAAGCTGCCCAACAACCAACCAATCAGGATGACAGCCTCATTTTGGAACAACTTTTTGCCACCAGTCAACCTGCCCCCTACAGTCAATCAGGCTTCAGCTCCCCTGGCCTAGCTCCCCAAAAAAAAAATTATCACCACCCAAATTCTCCAGGAAATTGTGGTACTGAACCTACAGGGTCTGTCCTGGGATTGGATTGCAATCCAATTGCAATTTACCTGAGCCACCATAATGCGGGAGTTCAATAATCTAATGAACAAGGGGAATCTGATCAGGACAGCCAAGAAGCCCAAGAAGGCCCCCAAGTCTCAAATCACCAAGGTGTGCCCTATTATGCTTGACCTCCTCCAGCGGGACCCCAAGCTTCCCTTGACCCAGGTCCGGAAGCAACTTGCGCACCATGGCATTTGGGTGTCTGAGTGCATGGTGCAGCTCTGGATGCATGGAAAGGTGGCTTCAATACAGATTCTTACCAATGTTTCCAGCAACCAATGGAATGGCGCCAAGGATTTCCCATATGATCCTGCCATCAAATCAACCCTGTTCCAATGCCTGACTAGTCTAACAGATGACATCATGTTTGTCTTATACTACAAATTATTGATTGTGTTTGACAGTTTTGGTGAGCACAGAAGAGCTGCCACCCAAAAAAGAAGGAAGAAGGTCAAGAAGGGGACTTTCACTGGTGAGTTTCTGGCTGTTTCAGCCAAGGGTTTTGCCTACTATTGGACAAACCCAGATTTCACCAATGGCTACAAGTACAGCCACATCCTTGGTGGATTACTTGACTCCTGGGATGGCTTGAATTCCAAGTACCAGTTTTTCTTAAGCCACCAGATAGAGGGTAGCTCCACTGCCCTCAAGGCCATCTAGCAACACGGTCACCAGGCCTCTTTGTACCCAGCCAGTCATGCAGACATCAATATGGCTGATGTTGTATTCTTTAATATTGGAGATACACTCTGGTAGCGCCACCCTTAGGCTTTCAACAACCTCTATCTTGGGGTCCTTGACCACAATTCTCTCTTTGGTCAGCATAGGGTGGCTGACTTGTTTGCGCAAATGGTTTTTCATGTGAACATGGGCAACCAATCACGCAAGAATAAGCGCCTCCCATGCCGTGCCACAGCCACCTACCAGCCAATCAAGGCAATGATAGACAAGGAATATGACAAGCGGTATATGGCAGTCATCATATGAAATCCTCCTACCCCTACCCCCTCCACCACTACCCCTCATCTTCCAGCCCCGCCCACCCAATCCCAGACTCCCCAGGCCAGCACTGCCTCTACATCCTCCTTCCCGCGCCATTCTGCCTAATAGGCATCACTCTTCCCTGCCCCAATAAACCCCTGTCACCAAACATTTTCTATTTATATTATCTTTTTTTGAATTAAAATTTTTCATGTTCTCTTTGTTTATAGTTGGTTTTATTCTTTATGTTCAGCTTATTTCTATAAAATCATATATTTACTATGCCATGTATCTAGATCCAGAACACAGTTATTTTTAGCACTTAAACACAGCCCCTTGTAAAAATTTTAACAACAATTTGGTGGTTGTCAAAAGTTGAATTAGAAAATTATAGGTTAATTGTATTTATATAAAGTTGTTACTGATCTGAATTCAAAACCTTAATGATAAACTTTAAGCCAATCAGGAGCCAAGTGATAAAGTGATTGTTGTGACATAAAGGGTCACCCAATAATTCTTTCATGCATGTGCGCTAATTAATATGATTGGCTGGTTATTTTCCATTGAGCGCCATTGCTGCTGTGGCAAGTTGTTGGTGGACTAGTGCTCAATCAGCTGCTGAGTTAGCACTATTTCACCAACAACTTGCCACAGCAGCAATGGTGTACAATAGCAAAAGATCCAGCCAATCATATTAATTAGCGCACATGCATCAAAGAATTATTAAATGACCCTTTATATCACAACAATCACTTTATCACTTGGCTCCTGATTGGCTTAAAGTTTATCATTAAAGTTTTGAATTTGGATCAGTAACAACTTTATATAAACACAATTAACCTACAATTTTCTAATTCAAATTTAGCTGATCACCAAATTTTTGTTAATATTTTCACAAGAGGCTGTGTTTAAGTGCTAAAAATAATATGGCAATTAAGGAACAATGCCAACACAAAGCAAACAACACATATTGAGTTGAGTGTAAAATATATACACAATGGGTAAAAAAATGGGATATTGGAGTAATGTGGAAACAAACAGGGATAAACAAAGAGGCAATATTATCAGAATAATACAGATTTTATTGGGGTGAAAGCTATAAAAACATAAGAAAATTTTAGTAAAAAATCAATGACGAGAATTGAAGATGCTTTTGAAGGATCTCAACTCTGCAATTGCAGAGATCAAGAAATTGACCACAAGGTCAAAGCAAGAGTTAAGTCTGCCGTCCTTGAAGGAGACAAAATAGACAAGGTGTCTGCAAAGGCCCTTATGACCAAAATACCAGACACCCCTGAGAAGACAATTGAGAGCTTACTAAACATTCAGAAGACAGTGGTTGAGGGCCTCCAGTTTAAGGTGTACAATCT
>QTSX02003148.1:0-72887 GCA_014839935.2 Entomophthora muscae
TCAAAACCGCAGGCTTAACCTGCCAACAAGGTTCCAACCAAGCAGGTTTGTGACCCACAATCTGATTACCTGGTCACCCAAAGCCAGACTAGGAAGTCAACTCAAATTACCAAATCTATCAACATGAACAGATGATGATCCTTTATGCTGGATATCTCAATTTGGAGCTTGACTCATTATCAGGATCAAGCCACCCCCTCTTCCATCCAGCCGTGTGATCACCAATCTTGTTCCTGCTATCCATTGATTCACAATAGCTATATAATCACTATCTCACAATAAAGATTACTATCTATCTTCTAAATATTTTTCCCTGTGTAACTCTGCTAAAACAGCACAGTTACAACAATAATAATCTTTATTGAGAGATAATGATTATATAGTTCATGTGAATCAAGGATAGTAGGAACAAGATTGGTGATCACACAGCTGGATGAAGAAGGGGGTGGCTTGATCCTGATAATGAGTCAAGCGCCAAATTGAGATATCCACCGTAAAGGATCATCATCTGTTCATGTTGATAGATTTGGTAATTTGAGTTGACTTCTTAGTCTGGCTTTGGGTGACCGGGTAATTGGATTGCGGGTCACAAACCCGCTTGGTTGGAACCTTGTTGGCAGGTCAAGCCTGCGGTTTTGACAGTTACAACTACTGCAGATTATATAGAGGGAGAAGATGGTTGGCGTTTGGCTGGAGCTGGAAATAGGATCAGTTGTTCCCTGGAAGATAGTGCGGCACAGGGATCAAGGGGTAACAGAAAAACGGGGTTCACACCGCTTCCCAGTTAAGGGGATTGGCACCAACCAGCTGCTGTGTGGAACTGGACCTAAAACTTCCTTTGTGGGATTTTTACGTGTAACCAGCTGAGCATACACCTACTTGACTTGGAACCTTGGTTTAGTTGACAATTGAAGAGGGAGTTAAAGTGCAACAGAGCAGTTGCATAGTATTTATAACTGTTATGTTGATTTAACCCTGATGGACAGCCTATTATCTTATCTATCTAGAGGCTGCAACTCTTGGTCTTCTGCTATCAGTTGAATCACAGGACTTGCATATCATGAATGCAGCTTTTTAATCCTTTCCCTCCTTCCCTTTATGAAGAGAATACCTAAATATCACCAGATCATGCCAATTTTCACACCCTATTGGTCTTTATTTGAAGTTTTCCTATCATAATAAAGAAGATGTTATTTGGTTCACCTCATTTAGTATCACAAGGGATCATTTTCTGGATAACGCTAAGTTTCTTTATCCTCTTAGACAAGGGCTGGATGATACACTGATCAGGAGAGCATTTATGGGGTGTCCAAACAACAGATCACCAGTTACAAGAGTGGGAGCATACATATCCCCACCATCTTTAGTAGATTTAAAGCCCCAGGGGTATATATCAGCATTGATAGCCCCCGCTCTTATTATTAGAGGTGGAAAAGGACCAGCTTGCTAGCAATTTGGGAGAATATCTAGTACCAGAACAAGTTTTCAAAAATCCAGGGGGTAAATCTATTTTATGGGCTGGGGGCTGGGAAAAATCCTTGCTGAAAATCAGGTTCAAGCCCTGGAAGATCTAACCACAAAACAGGGTCAAACCTTTATACTTTGGGGTGCAGTTTAAAGTCAGTAAGTTAGGGGTAGGCTGCTCTCAAGTTTGAACCTTATATTCTATCAAGTCAATCCATAAAAAGATCTTTCCCTTTGCTTCATTCAAGCTATGCTTAACATACTGAACTCAAGATCCAACAGCTTGATGCCCTTGTAAGCTTGTTCTCCCAGATCACAATTACTACAGGTCCCAACAGTAGATAATTCCCAAGGAGGGCTTGTTTTGCTGATCAGTCAGGTGCAGGTAGCTGCGCTTCTCATGGAAGTTGGTGGGGGACGTCCATAATTAAGTTATCTGGTGATGGTTTCCAGAATCTTTTTTGAGACCCCTGTTTGCTTATATATTACCCAGTCCCAGCTTTAAAGCTCCAGACTAAATTTGGTCTGACCATCTCATCATCCCATCAAAAAAGTACTGCTATCAATGAGAGGCAGCTTTGAGGAAGTTTCAGAGAGTGGTTGGGGTAGGATATATTTACTGAGATACCTGTTTACAATTTATAGCCAAGTATATAGCGGCAGGAAGACAAGCTCCTGATGGATAGAGGATCAGGGAGTGACCCAGATCAGGGATGAGAAGTGGGTAAGCAAATCAACAGGAACCAGGTCACTAAATCAGGCAAGCTGCTGAGAGATTTCCCAGCACCAATTCAGGCAACAGGTGGGCGCTGAGCTTGGTTGATGATGATCAGAGCAGGAAAACATTGGTAAATTTGATCCTGTCTGCAAAGTTGGACCTTTGCCATCATCAAGAAGCTTCAGGTGGATTGTTATGTATCATCTAGAATACAGCGTTGAGCTCTCAACCATTAATAACGGCCAGAAACTCTGTGGTTTGGTATTCTAGATTGATTATCAAGGCCTGCAGGTGCAGGGAACCTGGCTGGCCCCTGGCCAGGATAACAGGGTGGATCCTGATAAACAACTAGGGGTGAGGTTCAGCTTACTTCAAGACTTCTTTCTAAAGACAGTGATGTAGATTAGCTGCACCATCTCTTGCTATGAACCATAATAAGATGGATAGTGGGAGAAATTGAGGTGGCAGGATGATATCTCTTGGTAATTTGAAAGCAAGAAGAGACCATTGATATCAGGCTTTATTTGTACCAGATATGGTGGTTCAACCCAGCTTATATACTGTGTCAATCCAGGAATAATTTTCACTCTGCCAAGAAGAAAAATGGAGCAGCATTGGGGTAGGGCAGGGAATAGTTCAGAAAAAGGCAGCTTGAACAAGGTAAATTTTAATTTGGGATGGTATACTGAGGAAGTTAGCCCAAAGACTTAGTCAAGTGTAGAATGTGACAGCTAAAAACTTATTCTCTTTCTATTAGTAGAGACAGGTGCTTTTTTGGACTACAAACTAGGGCTAGTAGGCTAAGGGGTGGCTGCTATGAGTGGGTGGGAGTGATTAGCAATGATGGTGGTTTAGTCTAATCAAACATGCTCCAAGACAATTATATGTGATAGACCCTTCTAGCTATACTATTAGTAGTACTGGCAGATACAGTAGCTTTCAAAGCTCTAGCGCTAAGAAAAAAGACTCATGTGTAAGCAAAAACAACAGAGATTTAAACACAGTCAATTAAGAAGAACCTGGAATAGAACCAAACCCAAATCTATTGAAAATCAATATAAATTAATTGGGGTTAACCTTGTTTGCATAGGGATGATTTTGCTTAAACCTCAGTTGTTTTTGCTTACCTATGAGTCTTTTTGCTTAGCGCTGGAGCTTTGAAAACTACTGTAATGATGCTGATCTCCTTTGAGAACTTTGGATGAATACAGGCCTGGGAAGAGGATGATTTCCCACCTAGCTAATTATTTGGCTTGCAGGCCCAGGCTTTATTTATACCATGCTTCCATCACTTAGATATTGGCCTGGATTGATACATTGGATCAGTTAACTGACCCATACCTCCTATATCATGACATCTGTATTTCTTCTTTTTTGAGCGTTGGTGTTCCAGATCTAGGGTGATAAAAAGTCACATCTGGAGTTTCTGATTATCTGCATACTTGGGCAAGTTCTTGTCTATCTTGGGGGTCAGCTTGGAGCTACCTCCCTGCTGGAAGGGGATTGATTGGCTTATCCAACTTGGTGCTGGATTGGGAGGGGAACTTCTGGGAGAAGGGTTCTGTTTTCTCTCTTGAAGCTAATGGTTAGTTTCTCTGAAAGCCTTGTTTTCTGGTGGCGGGTTTAGATGGGATATTTATTTTTCCAGATTTATGATGCTGTGGTTAATGGTCTATTGAGATCCCTTGACCTTCCCGTTAAATAAATCAAGGTATATTGGTCTATTGGGATGGGTTGTCTGTGTAGTGTACCGCCGATAAAAGATGATCTTTAAAATGGCCAAATTATTTGAAAATTTCATATTTGACATGAGAGAACTTTAGTGGTCGTATCTAAGTGAGTTAATCAAAGGGTTGGGGTATAGACTGGATATGAGATTTATTGAAATCATGTGGTGAATAGTAGTTACGGTCGGAAGGATTATCAGGCCATGTAGTAGTATGGGTTGGCCCGTTTAGCTGAGGGCTGGACTCGGTTGGATCTTGCTTTGGTGGCGTGTCGCTTGTTGGACTTGGAACTGGAGTAGGAGAATCTGGAGTTGTAGGCGGATTTGGGAGAAGGTGTCAGCTTGCTCTTACGGGGTGCTTTGGCTTTAGATGCAGGGATCTTGTGGGAGTTGGTAGTGGGCTTGGTACCTTTCTTTCTGGGATCTGTAGTGGCGTTGTTTAAAGGTCTGCGGGAAGCGTTGGAGGTATCTCTTTGTTGACTGGGTCTTTTCTGTTTCCCTCTGAATCCAGGTTGAATTCCCTGCTTTGCAGAGACCTTGGGTGCCTTGGGTGATCCTGGTTTGCGGGATGGGTCTTTGGATTTGGCATCCTGGTTGGCTTTGGAGTCGTTTTCGACCATCTCTTTGAGGTCAAGGGCTTCCTTTGTTGAACCTTGTTGCTTCCCTTGGTTAATGGGACGGTCGCCGTCATTGACTACTTCTGAGAGTATATCTTCAGATGCTTCTGCATTTGATGGTTTGTTTGCAAGTGCTTCAGCGGGGGTTTCTGAGTTGTCCTTCTCACTAGCAGGCCCCTCAATTAGGGGTTCTTTGTTGGCCTGTTCATCGGCAAGTTCCTCAGTGGAGGTTTCCATGTTGGATTGTTCAGTGGTAGGTTCCTCAATGGGGATTTCCATGTTGGACTTCTCAGTGACAGGTTCCTCAGTGGGGGTTTCAATGTTTGATTCTTCAGTGGTAGGCTCCTCAGCAGGGGCTTCTGTGTTGGACTGTTCGGTGGAAGGTTCCTCAGTGGGGGTTTCAATGTTGGATTGTTCAGTGGTAGGCTCCTCAGCGGGGGCTTCTGTGTTGGACTGTTCGGTGGAAGGTTCCTCAGTGGGGGTTTCAATGTTGGATTGTTCAGTGGTAGGCTCCTCAGCGGGGGCTTCTGTGTTGGACTGTTCGGTGGAAGGTTCCTCAGTGGGGGTTTCAATGTTGGATTGTTCAGTGGTAGGCTCCTCAGCGGGGGCTTCTGTGTTGGACTGTTCGGCGGAAGGTTCCTCAGCAGTAGTTTCTGTGTTGGATTGTTCAGCGACAGGTTCCTCAGCAGGGGTATCTGTGTTGGACTGTTCGCCAGTAAGTTCATCGGTAGGGGAAACAGTTTCGAGATTGTTTTTTGACAGCTGTTCAGATAATTTGGGTTTGGTCATCTTTCCAATGGTGGGCTTCATATTTAACGATAAATTTGATGAGGCGTCCTTGCCAGGTGTAGCTTGCATTGAGGGGTCAACCTCTTTGAGGGAGTTTGTGTTGGGATTAGCAAGGGTATGAGAAGTGGGGCTGGATAGCTCGTTGGTATTCAAGGCTGACTGTTGAAGTTTCGCTTGTTCCATGTTGCTCAGTCCATCAAAGAAATCTTTAAAGTCGAACCCGGCTGGTACGCCATCGGGCAGGTCGGCGGCTGGGAAGTTAGGCTGAGGGGTTTCTTTAGGGGACTTGTTTCCAAAGAAGTTTGTCGCCATGTCGACAATGTCCCCGAGATCATTCAGGTTTTCGCCAATCAGTTTGGAGGTTAATTCAATTGGGTTGTCTTCATTGTTGTTGTCGAAGATGTGGGTGGTCGCACCGAGAAGGTTTCCAATGTTTTCATTCATCTGCTCAACCGATAAGTTGATTCCATTATCGTCGGTGTGTTCAGAAGGAAGATTATTCACGTTGACTTCAGGCTTAATGGCCGTGGCATTGGCAGGCATATCAAAGTTACTGAGTGTCTCTAAAGAAGGATCGATGATATTTCCATTCAAGGTGCCATCGAATTGCTTCAAGTCGACTCCTGGTGGGCTGCCGGAGCTGCTGCTGGGTAAGAAGTTAAGAGGCGCCAGTGCAGCCCTGGCCAAGCCATTCGTCTCGGGATTCAAGGCATTGGCAAATCCTTCAAACAGGTTCTGGGGGAGTCCATTGACTAAGTAGAATAGGACAATGTATATATAAATCATGCTGTGCTTCAATCTCTCAAACAAAGCTCCTTTTATACTTTTACTTACCGTTGTAGTAGCTGGCTAAAATGTAACAGTCATCGGCTATAACACCTTTGAGTGATTCTTTACGGCGATCCATTGCTCGGAAAAGAGTGATAACAAGTAACCGCTCGTCGGTTGTGGGTATTGGACCATATATCCAAATAAGGTCATTTGTTCGAATTGCTGCTTTGCATTTCTATATGTTTAATCAGCTAATGTATCATCAAAACATTGACTTGGATATTTTCACTGGGGCTGGCAATAGAATTAGGTTTTTATAGCCGGAGTTTCATATTCTTATTTCTTAAGACTTTTGCAATAGATAATATATAAGAATTGATTAGCTCCATGCTTCCATCCAACTTGGCAAGATTTCCATGCATCTGATCGCCGATCAAACTTGGTGGAAAGTTATTCACATGCCTATCATAAATGGTATCAGCTAGCCCAGTTTTTTTTTAAAAAAAGCCAAGCCCGAGCGGTTTAACAGCGCCGTTGGGCTACTATAACGACGCTTCATTAAATCCTTTGCTGCTGAAACCATAATTTTATCTAAACTCAACCCTTTTGACACGAGAATAACCCCAGATGATAAAACAATATCTTTCCTTACAAACTCAATATTCTATTTCTCAAATGGCAGCACCCACATTCTCCTAGGATATCATGAACCATCCATGCACGCAACCTTGGACCCTCAAAACCAACAATATCCACCAATCAAATCTACCCTTTCCACGCCAAGAGAAACCTAACCGAATATAACCCCCTTTACAACAGTTTACCCCGAAAGGTGCCGTACCAAGTTTCATCACCAATAATGATTACCAACCAGTACGAAATGTTATCACAACCCATTTCACCAACCCTTTCTTCCCTAAACCACAATACCATCATTGAGTCTCCATTATGAACTATCTAGCTGATGACCCAAACCACGACCCAAACCACCCAACATGGATCAAATTTACCCGGTGGGTTACTTAACTCGGCAGCGATCAGCTCAGATATGAAACGATAAATATCCTGCCACTGTAAGGTTAGAACCCCCAACGCCGAACTCGCCTAGTTTGGTCGAAGCGAACCCCATCCCAGCTTAACCCTTTACAGAAACAACGGAACTTGCTCAAGTCCGCCCCCTCAATAGAACCCAACCTATTCCCAACAAGTTCCACCCGTAAAATATATACCCCTTGAAACATTTATGCATACCTACAATTTACTTATAAACCCAATTCTATACTCATCATCAACAACTATATCTCCCTCCCAGGTGCATATACTACAGAACAAGCAGGGAGAGATCAAGATACACCACCTTTATTGTATACGGGTCAGGGTAACATATACTCAACATCTAAGCCAACCAGCATCATGCATGTCACGGCACCATAGAACTTGATTAGATCTGAACTCCCTTGGAACTTGAACGTGTGATCCGGTACATTATCCAGATCCCATGCTAGGGCCCCCTTGACCCACCAATCAACTCACTTCTCCAGAAAAAGATTCCCAGGGAGGTGTACCCAGCCATGTTTAACATCTCTACCAGGGTCTCAAAAGGAAGAGAACTCAATAATTTCTTGGTATACCCAGTAGGCATGCTCAGTACCTATCCCATCTGACCTTGGATACCAGTAGGCAAAAATTTCTTGGAGCCCTGAAGTCTTGCCTAATCCCAGCCATCCAGGCTGCATTGGCTTGATCAAGGCCTGCATGCTGATTCCTTTGATGAGATATGGGTCGTTAGATTCAAACTTTCATAATAATACCTGGTCCCCTTAGCCCAGGGTTCAACCTGAGGTGGTCACAGTTTATCACCCAAACTTTGTCCCCTGCTCCAAATATATCTACTCAAAACTGGATGCTTCCCCTTTTAAATCATCCCTTTCCCTATCATGCAGCCCTCACTTGATTCCCTCAAGTCAGGGCTACCTTTCTTCAGTCCTTCCTCCAGAGTGGCTAGCCCAGCCCATAGTTACTGCTGACCACATCTGCTTTATAGCCATGGACCAGCCCACACCCACTTTTCCCAATGTTTCAGCTCACTCCAGAGCACCCCACCATCAATGCCATCCATACTTTAGCTCTTTGTTTAGGGGGTGTGGGGAGACAGCTTTCTTGATGCCTCTATAAGAGATCCATTCAACCTTTCAGCTGTACCATCTGCTTTAAATCAGTAGTGAATACCTGCTGTGTGCTATATACCATTCCCAACAAGATAGAAATCTGCGTCATTGGTAGTGATCTCTATGCCCATCTATAACAGGGAGGTCTGGGGGTTCAACCCCACCAATTGTCTGTTTACCAACAAGCTATCTCTCATCATTGCCACATGTTTCTGGGGCTTGAGTCACCAGCCATCCAGCCGTGTAGCTAACAGAAGCTACCATGTACTCCTTCCCGTCAGCATCATCAGGAAAATGGCCTAAGATAACTAATGCCCATATGTTAAACAGTTGGGCCTTGGTATCCAGATCCCAAAATTGGGAGGGGCTTTAGATCTGCTGACCTCAGCACATTCTACAAGATTACAGAGCTTCTCTGATACCCCACCATGTCTGGCTACAATTAGCTGGTCTCAAGGTACCCATAAAGGTTCCTGCAGTGGGTGTAGCCTATTTCTCTAAGGTACCAAGGAGTGGTGCTAACCTCTCTTTGTTGACAGGGTGTAGGGTACTTATCACCATCCATTAGTACACAGTTGAATGAGCTGTTTAATCTTTTAAACATGTATTTGGATTTAAGGGCCTGATCTGGAGCATTAACTGTTCCTGGGCAGGGATCTCTCTTAAAGATCTCCAGTTACTGGTATGGGCAGATCCAGGTCTTTGCCTTTAGTAGTGAGTGGGCGTGCAGGGTCTAGCCTTTAAAGGTTGTCTCTGGATGTCAGGAAGCCAGCTGTTGGTAGATAGCAGATAACTGTACTTGGCTTTGAACAATCTTGGCCGCCCCACATACCACTTTCCTTCACAACCTATAGTTTCAGCCTCTCTAGTACTTGCCAAGGGGTCAGCAATCAGTATGTGCTCCAGGTTAAACTCAGAGTGGGCGGGGTTCAGGGGGTATTTGGTGAAATGCACAGGTCTGAAGGGTGCTCTAGGGGACAGTATAGCCCTGGTAATGGGTGGGTGTCTTGGCCACTAGAGCAGGTGGGCACCTCATTGTCTACCTAGCTAGAGTTGAGGTGGAAGATTACTGAAACTAAATAGGAGGAAAAGGCTGGAACCAGAGGTTCATAAATCTTTATGATCAGAAATGACAATATGATAATCCCCATCTTGCCAGGATTTTTATACCTTATGATCTTTCCCCTTCAAATTTTGCAGACTTCAGCTCCGTGGGTGTTTGCCGGTGGGGCGTGGACCTTGGGACAGGGGTTCAAGGGCAGCAGATCCTGGTTGGACTAGCTCTGCACACAGAAGTGGCAATGTTTTGTTCCACTGCTTCTGTTCACTACATCACCTGAGCCGGCTGATTGTGTTGTCAATTCTGGACAGGAGACTGGTGGCAGCTAGTGCTCATTGTCAGAGCCAGTAGTAGGCCTTGTCTTAACCTTTTTTTGGCAAACCACAACCTCTGTGTAGGTCTGGGTCCTCAGTGGCATGAGACTGGCGGCAATCTGGTGACCATTTGGGGAATCTCCCTTTATACGCTGGGGGGTCCCTGTCTATCCTGGATGACTCAAATAGTCTTTGGAGGGTCAGGGTTATATTTTGGGGATTTCAGTACAAGTATTGATACATCAGTCTTGATACCTGGAAGACTGGTGGGTCTCTGCCCATCCTGGTTGGCACAAGGTATCTTTTGCAGGTCAGTGTTTGGCTTGACTGGTGGAGCCCCATCTATCCTGGTTGGTGCAAGCCATCTCCAGAGGATCAGGATTGATTCTGGGGGTTTCAATACAAGTACTATATGTCATTCTTGATACTGGCAAGCATCTCTTCCCTGGATGATAAAAAACCATCCTGGGGCATTTTTTTTTCTGGCTCACCCATCCAGATTGCCTTTGTGATATACCTTGTTCAGTTCTGAAGGGTACCAGCCATCAGCTACTGCCTGGTTTACTTATGTTCCTTCTAATAGCAACCCATTATCTTTGGACCACCAAAAATTGCTACTAACTCTTTATTTTGGATGGATAATCTTTATTTAATATCCATGAGCCTTCTAGGTTTCCATGCAAAAATGAGTTCTGTGTCTGCCTTATTGTCAGGGATCTATCCTGAGGTAGGTTCCTGAGAACTTGGGGGCAGACGGCCCACAGGCCCAGAAGGAAGGGCCCACCACAAGATGGGAGCTAACTTTACAATTTAGGATAGTGGTTTTCCCAGGATGGCCCAGGGTTCACTGGTGGGCACCATAGAACCATATATAACCGCTTGAGTTGCTGGGAAAGTTATTTCTATATGTTTTAATTGGCAGAACTTACCTACTTTTAAGTCTGATTGTGGCTGACAACAAATACAAAGTGCCTATAGATTAATTCAGTTTGATGGATAATGCTGCCGCTCTAAGGGGTTGTTGGACACTTTGAAGTGTCACACGGCATCCCTACCTGCGGCAGTTTAAATTAAAGTAGTATTTTTAATGAATAGATGTAAATTAATTCAGTTAGATATTATGGTAAGACGTTGAATTTTTATTTGAAACTTACTGATAACCATTAGAGCTAAAAGACACTTCAATAATTATGATTGTTTGACCCCATCTATTTCTCCACCATTAAGATAAGATTAGAAGCAACTAAGCAGGGAAATGCTTCACTAAACACAATACATACTTTTTCACTTCTAAATTCTATAGATTCACTTCAACTCAAAGGTAAGCTTCAAAATATACACATAATAAAAAACTTTTAAGCATAGTGGATCAAGGATATTAAGGGTAAGCTTTATTTTTAAAAGTTTTGAAGCTAACCATATTTTTAGAAAGGTAACTAACAAATTTTTAAAAGAACCAGTTCATTTCAAAATCAATCCAAGACTTATCTTCAGGTTTTTGAATAAACTACTAATCTTCTTCAAATCCTTTTAGACAGACTTGGTCCACAGCAGATCAAGGTTAGGTAAGCTTTTTTCTTCAAATTTACTAACCTAGATTAAGAAACCCCAGATTTTTGCCCTGAAGTTAAACATGGGAATGGTAAGCAATGTTTTGAATCACTAATATTTTTAGCAAAGATGCATTTCAGTTAACTATTTTCAAAAACAATCACTCACCTTCAATCTTTTTAGATAGACTTAGTCTGCAGCAGATCTTGGGGCAGTAAGTTTTTTTACTAAGTTACCAGCCTAGATTTAAAAGGCCAAACTTTTACCCTAAAGCCAATCTTGGGCTGAGTAAGTTTTCTCTATTCACTAACCTTTTTATAAAAACCTTTTTACCAGCATAAGATCTTGGATTATGTAAGACTTTTAACTGCCAGATTACTAACCTAAATTTAAAAAAGCCTTGGTCATTGTTACAAGCAGATTCTAGGCTGAGTAAGATTTTATTGAGAGTTAGAAATATTTATTACCAATAGTTTTGTTGACTGATTTTAAGTTTTTTCATAAGTAACACTGTTATTATATGTTGAGAATTAACCAAGTAATAAAAATACGGCATATTATTAAAAAATGCTTTAAAATTTATATCTTTATCTTTTTTGGTGTTTTTTAATTTGTCTAGAGCTTTAAAATCTCTACTTTTTAAGCTACTTTAAAAGGTTTACTGCCAGAACAACATAGATCAAAGAACTTTTTAAATGGTTTGTGTATAGCTTTTTTATATGATGTTAAGTTAAAAGAAAGTTTAGAATTAATTTTAACCCACCAAGCTTGCTTATATTAAACTTGAATCTGTAGAAGCTCTAAACACAAGGCAATGGTTGAATAAAGAGATATAAATTTAGAAGCTTTAATATATCTCTTAAATGGCAAAAGATAATAAAATAACCATGAAAACAGGCTGATGGCTTATTTAAAAAGCATTCACCCATACTTCTCTATAAAAGTTGCAAAAACACTAAATGTATCATTTTATTATGGAAAACTATGACTTTGTGTGCCACTGAACCATATTTTAACAAATAAAATAATGAAATTAAAAAACTTAATCTACCAAAAACAAATTATGCTAGGAAACAAGAAAAAGATAGATGGAAAGCTGTACAAGAATGGGGCTGAGTTAGCACAGCTGTTTTCTTTTGGTAGCCTGCAGACCACTGAACTTTATATACTCACCAATTTCTAATATTATTTCATTGAAAAAATCTAAATAATTGCTACCAAGAAACCATAAGGGTGCCCACATCTTTATTAAGATTGTTACCAGTTATGAGACCAGGAACACATACTAGCAGGCTGCCATCACTCATGGGGTTTCATTAAAAAGATTTATGATAAAGATTATCAAAAGCCTAAAAACTTAAAGTCCAAAAGATATAACTTCACACCTATTTTTGATCACAGTTTTTACTAGCTATAGACTAGAATCATGTACCAGTGGGCTTCAGTAAAAGAGTGAAGCTGAGCGTAGCACAGCTTCACTCTTTTGGCAGCCAGTCTCACACATATTTCCTTTTACCAGCTATAACCGGAAACAAATATCAGCAGCAGCTATCATTAAACACTTTTTAACAGCTACAGATTAGAAATGCGTACCAGCGGGCTGCCGTAAAAGAGTGAAGCTGAGCTTAGCACAGCTTTGCTTTGCTTTTTTAACAGCCAACCAACACATCTTTCTTTTTACCAAATTTAGACTAGAAACACATATTAGCGGGCTGCTTGAAAAGAGTGAAGCTGAGAGTAGCACAGCTTTGCTCTTTTGGCAGCCAGTCTGACACACCTTTCCTTTTACCAACTAGAGTATAAGATAAAAATTTTAGAAGGCCACTGATTTAAAAAAAAACAAAAAAGATTTCAGCTAGGATACCTAGACGCGTACCCAGGCGGGATGCTGTAAAAGAGCAAAGCGGGCGTAGCTCAGCTTTGTTCTTTTGGCATCCCACCTGCCACACCATGATTGTCAATAAGGCCAGTAAGAGGGATGTACATAACTCCAAGTATCTGGGTGGAGGTGGATTCACTAGTGGCAACAGATTCTTGCGCACAGTTGGGCCGTGGGGTCAAGGGTGGGGTCATTAGTACCAGATATGCAGGCTGGTAGTTGTATATGTTGTGGAGTAGCAAAGGTGGCATAATGATCCAAGTTCCTTCACAACCAATAAACTCTGTTTCTTTGGTATGGGCTTCTGGGTTGTAAATCAATATCTCCTCTAAGGTAAATCCTGAGTAACCTGGGTTTGGAGGATCCCTGTAAAACGTATCAGGATGTATGGTTCATATGGGGATGGTCAACTTAGGTGGTTGGTCCGCGTTTTCTTGAGCTTAGTGGGAAGCAGGAATGGACCCAGGAAGATCAAACTGAAAATGATAAAGTGCTAAAATAAAGTAGGGTAAGACCTGCGTGAACCAAAGGTTCATAACACTTTATTGTAAGAATGGTAATGGGCAACTTCCTGGCAGCCCCAGTGTATAGGTATGCACATCTGCCATCAGAAAACCTCTTCAATATCCTTCTTTCTGGGTGGTATCATTTACCAGGGTTTGGAAAGCCTTGGTGGCATTCAATGTGGACAATCTTCATTGGCGGGGGTGGGGCAGTGAATCACATTTCCTTATTTGAGCCATGGAATTTGGGCTCAATTGGCGGCCCTTGATCTTGGGGAAGCTTCTGCAATTCTCTAATTGCAGTGTCCCAAGTTATTGCAGGGATATTGCCTGGGCCAGCGCTCTCATTGGCTGGGGTAAGAAGATCCTTCAGAGGATAGGGTCTGGACGTGAAAGGGTTTACACTGGTGGGGTTTAGAGGTTTCTCCAAAGTTGAATCCATTTCTGATTTGAGCCCAAAAAAATGCAGGTGGCTGGGCTGGTGGCCCGCAGGGTCCCAGGATTTAAATCCTGTAGTTGGGTTTTTTTCATACATATTGATAATAGGAATTTGTCACTTGGGACACTTACGTGCTCAAACTATATTGTGGATAGCATATCCCAAGGCATCTTTCTCCAGCTCTCAGATTCCAGAATTGTTCAGGTATCTTTGAAAAAAAACCTAGCTACATGCCCTTTAGTTTTCAGGAGTCTTGGAGTGTGAGAGGGGACCAGCCAAGCCGGTTTGTTTTCCTAGTAATCTTGGGCAATCAGCTGTTCCCACCTTAGCATGGACAGATCCTTTGAATTATACAGCCACACCCAGGAAGCTGTGGAGTTCACTCAGGTTTCTGGGGGGTGGTATAGCAGCTATAGATGTTAATTTCCCAAGACCAGGTTTCAATTCATCCCTGCTGATGATGTGACCCAGGGAGGGTAAAATTTTGGGAAGGGGCTCCATCTAAGATGGTCCAGCCACCAGTTGGTTGCCATGGCAGGCCAATACTTCATCAAAGCTCAGCCAGTGGTTTTTGGTAAGGCTAAAGTTGACTGTAGCATCTAGGTACACAGTGACGTGCTCCCTTATCTAAGATTCAACAGCTTTGTCCATAGAGGTCAAAGGCACTAATTGGTGCATGAATCATGGCAAAGCTTAAAGCTGCTCCCAAGGAGATCAAAATTGGTCCAGATGCTGGTCTAGGGATACCTACAGGTGCAACAAGAATCAGCTGTATCCAGTGGTCAAGCCAACCCTTTCAAAGTTAATTGAACCTCCCAGGGCATCAAACATAGGCCATCAATCAGGTGAGGGGATACCTGCTTGTAATAGTGACCTTGTCAAGAGCTCTGTAATCAGTGGCAATCCAGGCAAGCCATCTTTCATAGCCACAAAAAAGACGCTGCTAAAAGGGGGATTTAGAGGGCCTTTCTAGACCCTTTTCTAAGGCTTTGCTGAGGTACTCTTTTAGGGTGATGTCATCTTGCAGTATTTAAAAAATTATGAACTTACTTAAGGTCTACTTTCTTTGAGATCAACTTCATCCTGGATACCTCTTTCAGGAATAGAATCTGATAGTTACTCTTGGGGGATATCAGGGGATTCTTGGGCACATTGTTGGCATTGGGGTCCCGTATTTGACCGTCTTCTGCATTTTTAAAGTGCATGAACTTGTATGTACAAGCATATCAATAAAATCTGCTAGCGTGATTCTTCTTCTTATGCCTTTGTTTTTTTACAACTAAATGGTCCCTCATAAACATGCCAAGGTGTTTAGGGTAGATGGGGTGGTGAAATTCACCTGGTTGTATAGCAGGGGTGTAGCTTTCCCAGTCAATTTGAGGTCTTGCCTTCTTCATCAAGTTAAGTCCTAGTACCACATCACACTTGATTATTGGAATAATGGGTCCACTAAGGTGGACTAACATACCTATCTGGGGTGGGAAGTGTCATGGTAGTTTCCATAATTCCAGGTATCATCTATCTTAACCAGAAAGCCAAGAAATAGGGGGAAACAGTTAACCAAGTTGATGGCTCTAAATCAAACTGTTGAGTAGAAAAGAACTACTGCTGCTCCAGTTTTTGAGCATAATCTGATTACCCAGGGTAGATCAACACTGATAATCAGACGTGATCTAAGGGTCACCCAATACAGCCTTGTTTATCCAAACAGTCATCAAAAATTAATCACACAAGGTTTTTTGTGTGCTGGGCAAGGTACTCTTGGAATGAGATGAATAGGAGCCATAGATCTGGGTAGTGTTGCGTAGTCAATAACTTTGATACATATCAGAAATCTTCACTGTTCAACTCTTAAGGGGTGAGTCCTCCCAAAAAATTATGCTCAATAAGCTTAAATTATCTTCTGGCCTAACTCTATTTTGAAATGCATCCAGTAGTCAGTCTACTCTGCTATATTCCATATAGCTTGATCCTAAGTTGTATTATTACTGGAAGATGGGGCCCTGCTTTGGTCTCTACCTCATTTATGCCACCTAATGTTATGCCAATGCCTGCCAATCTTTTAGGGTTTCACCCAGAATCTAAACATGAGACTGTGGTTACTTCCCCATGTCCAGAGTATTATCTGTAGAATCTCCAATTGTGTCACAGGCTATCTTTCAGGACTTTTTTTCTTGGGTTTAATCATCTTGTTAGTTACTAGTGCAACTCTTTGGAAATTTCACTAAACAGCATTTGCAGCTCCAGTGGGGGTTAATTATCAGTCCCTGTTAGATTTGGGTTGTAATTCCCCACTGCCTGGAGACTTTTCCTACTACCCAGCAATTCCCATCACAGGAAGAGTTTAGCCTGGCTGGTGACTGGGGCACATGTTTGTCTGCCATGCTTACCTGCTCCCATCACTTTTAGCTGTAGGTAGCTTCATGAGGTTGGCAAACTTCTTGGAACAAGGGACTTATCTTCCCTAGCGTCAAACAGTGCTGACTTGATATCTGCAAAGATAAAAATGGTGAGTGGGGATCTTATTTCCCGTTCAGACAGTAAACAGTATAAGGTTGCTGGAGGGTAGAGGGATCATGGTGATCAAACCATTCCCAGTTCCTGTACAAGTCTTTTTTTGCAGGGGAGGGTAGCACCCCTAAGCACTCCTCTGACATTTTCCCTCGTTTATTAAGGTTTTGGTACTCATCTGGATAGCCAGAGCACTACAGTTCCCCTTTCAGGAATCAGGGTTGTTAGCTACATCAGTTTTTTGTTAGGGAAAGTACCCTTTCTTGTTGCAGGGCTTCTTTCACTCTTTCTTACCACGTGCAAGCTGTCAGATTTCTGGGCAGCCAGGGTTTTTTCAAGGATGCTTCTTGGACCTGCCCACTCTGCTCCTGCTAAATCAAAGTTGGTGTGGGTTGGGACCCCTTCTTAAAAATCCCAACATGGGCTATTTTCATCAAAGTTGATGCTGCTGGGGGCTCACTCACAGATATCTTTGTATGCTGAAAAATACCCTTCAGTAGCCTCAGCTAATTCAAGGTCCTGAGCTCTGAAATTATATTAATTTCAGACTCTTTGATAACAAAATCTTCTATGGAGGCGTTTAGAATACTTCCCAGCCAGTATTCATGTTGGGGTTATTTTCAAGCCAGTTGCTCATAAATCTGGAGGTGGTGCCTGTTACTTGAAGGGTTATCTTGCTTGTCAGAAGTCTCTGGGGGTCACCAGCTTGTGTTAACTTCTTTTATGTGCTTCAGATCCTGAGGGCAGTAGTTTCTTGGCTCATTCCTACAAACGTCCTAACTTCTGCTGAACAGAGGTGCTAGGATACAATGTTGGGTACCTTGGGGCTGTCTTGAGTTGGGGTGGGTTTAAGATACTATGAGTGCTGAGGAAATCATATTTTTCACTGGGTAAATGGATAGTGTTGAAGAAAGCATATAGGGAAGGTTGCCCTGGCCTTCTTTGTATTGGCTCTAACCATTAGGAAGAGTTATCTGCAGGATGTTTTTATTGGGAGGAATCTTTTAGTTCTGTAGGTGTGGATGACCTACCTATACTACCACTGTCAAGTATAAACGTTTTAGAAGTATACAAAACAAGATAGATGGAGGGAAAGAAGATAATGATACTTTATTGGATATAGAAGAGGGGTGCTATATATTATCATGATGAGCTATATGACAGCATGTATGTCATATCAGCCATGGGGCTTATCCAAGTAATGATCTCCTTAGGGTTCAGAATGTCTGATCCCCGTACAACTTGATAGTAGGATAGGAGTACCATTGATCATTCATTAATTGGGGGTGTTTCTCAAGGGATAGTTCTCCCAAGAGGGAGCAATTGTAGATGTTGCAACATTGGGTTCATCAAAAGCTTACAGCTAAGCTATGTGAAAACTTTGGGAACTTATTCCATTGTGGGGTTGGGAACAGATCAGCATGTCTGGAAGTTGGAAGAGTTGGTTGGAACCTGGGGATCTATAGTACTCATGTCTCTTTTACTGCATCTGGGATGATCTGGTGTAAAGTATGAATAGTGGGGATTCGATGATACTGAGTAGATGAAACTTGCGGGATGGGAACTAGGGCAAGGATTGAAGCATTGGTAATAATCTCTTGGTGGGGTTCTAGTTAGGATTATGGAGCAGGTTTTCTTTGGTCGTTGGTTGGCGGGGATTTGGATCATGCCGGCTCAGCTGATCGCTGGAGGTTTTTAGGTTCGTATATTGCGTGGCGGTTGGGGACTTGGCAGGAGTTAAAGGGTATCGTCTTAGTTGACTTATGTTCAATGCAGATTATCTGGGATATGGTTATGTTTTCTTACCTGGGGTGGATTGCATTTTGAAAGGTTGGTTTTAGTGTAGGATTTATAGGGGTTGGTTAAATGAGGAGGGTTTGATAATTGCATTTGTTCCCTTTTTTGGCGAAAAGTCTCGATGTTTTAATATTTATTTATGCTGACGAAATGATGCCCACGTGATCCTGAAATATAAGTTACAATTTAAGCCAGTGAGACGATGTCATTCATTGTAAAGGGTGCTGAAATTAATGTCCGTTTAGAGGAACCGATTAATAGTTCAGTTAGCAGCGGGCGGTTGAAACGTGGTCATTGCAACGGTAGGTAAAAGTATAAAAGGAGCTTTGTTTGAGAGATTGAAGCACAGCATGATTTATATATACATTGTCCTATTCTACTTAGTCAATGGACTCCCCCAGAACCTGTTTGAAGGGTTTGTCAATGCCTTGAATCCCGAGACGAATGGCTTGGCCAGGGCTGCACTGGCGCCTCTAAACTTCTTACCCAGCAGCAGCTCCGGCAGCCCACCGGGAGTCGACTTGAAGCAATTCGATGACACCCTGAATGGAAATGTCATCGATCCTTCTTTAGAGACACTCAGCAGCAGCACTGTTGATTTACCAGCTAATACCACTGACCTTAATCCTGAGATGGGCGGTGGAAATGCGACCATGAACGATCCTAACGGCAGCCTAGTTGATGCCTCAGCCAGGTTTGGGAAAACCACCGACGGTAGCTTGGCCGACTTTTCCGTTGGGCTGATGAAGAATGATGGAAGCCTCTTGGACATCTCCGCCAGCCTTCTCAACGGCAACAATGCCCTTGGAGACTTGTCGGAGCACCCCGAGGAGAACGTCGTTGACGTTTCAGCGAAATTCCTCGGTGAAAACCTGAACCACATTGAAGACTTTGTCGACATGGCCACCAACCTGTTTGGGAAAAAGGGCAATGACGGCCTGCCCGAGTTCACAATTGATAACCTCGCCAAGGGCAATCCCGGTAGCTTCAACTTTAGAGATTTCTTTGGTGGACTGACCACCAGCGAGCAAGCCAAACTTAAACAGGAAGCATTAAATGCCAACGAGCTGTCCGGCCCCGCATCTCCAGCCCTCGCGAACACCGACATCCTCGAAGGCCTTGACCTCTCGAATTCCAGCGACAACCCAACAGCTGAAGACCTGATGGAGGAGGGCGCATCTCTGGATTCCTCTAAGTCAACCACCAAAGTTGAGTCTCTATCCTCAATGCTTGGTCTGCTGAACCCCAAATCTGACTCGGCAAAGGGTTCCAAAAACCAAGCAACTGAGTCTTTATCCAGCAACAGCCTTGCGGATGCTTCTCCCAGTGAAGAGCCTGCAAGCGACCAATCCAACATTGAAATTTCACCCGAGGCAATTACATCAGACGTAGCCAATGACCCAACGATGCAACAAGATTCAACAAAGGAAGCCCTTGAACTCAAGGAGATGGTTGAAAGCGACTCTAACACCAACCAGGATGTTGAATCAAACGACTCCCCCCGCAAGCCATCCAAGACCTCAGGAAATAAAGGTGCTCAAACTGACTTCAGAGGAAAGCAGAAAAGACCTCGCCGCCAAAGGGGCGGCTCTTATGCTTCCCGCAAAGCCTACAACGATGACAACATCGAGCAAGACACCATGCCTTCCAGCTCCCGCAGAGGCAAGAAGAGATCCTCCAACCTTGCCCAGGGTCTCAAGTCCAGTAAGGGCCAGACCAACAAGTCCAAAGCTGGAGCATCCAGAGCCCAGAAATCTTTCTACAAGGCAGCATACTACAACTAGTCAACTATCATAGCCCCATCACACAATATCCATCGCCAATAAATATTATTAGATTTAAAACAACTATCCATTAAACTTTTGATTGACTTAGCAATATCCACTCCCAACTAATTGCTGCAAATCAACCACTCTTTTAGTTCAGTAGTTAAAGTTACCAGGAGAATAAACTATCCAAGAGTGATTGTAATAAATTTATATTAGCTTAACACCTTTATTTTAACAAACTTTTAGTATTTAGCCTACTATGTATGGTTTAGCAGCCTTGCCGAGGTAGAATGTGTACCACTGGGTAAAACGAAGATCATCAACCTTCTGCTTATTTGGCGTTGAATGATTATCAGTGGGTAGAATAATCGATGTAGGCCTACTAATAGGAACATGGCCAATCTATATCTGATCCCGGTTCACTGGAAATAATGTGAACCGCCATGGGATACCTCCAGGGACTTTATTGGATCTTGTAAATCAAAGTGCCAGCTAGGATACTAATTCTATTTAATCAACTCACCTCATCCTCTCTAAGTACTCTTTACCTCTCATTATCACACTTATGGGGGCCAAACAGGTATCTTAGTCAACACCGTAAACCATAAAAGAACTATCCATAGTAGCCTTCTGTATTACCTCGCTATATTCAAGCTCTCCAACCGTTTGCCTATAGATCCACCTACCCCATACCATCCGTATCCAGCAATCAACCCCTACAATCCTTATATCCCAATTAACCAGATCTGAGCCTAACTCCCCCTTGCTTGCATTTTCACTATCTATCCAGGCCAATCTTCTAGCGTACAAACACCATAAGCTAAGACATTGGGCATGGAGATGGAGGAGCCAGGGTATCAGTGGGCATGGACCACCACAGGATCAGCACCAACTTGATCATATATGAGCCTAACTGTCTTAACATAGACCAGAAAATGGACCTGTGGATGGTACTGTTGAGGAGATGGATGTACAAGTATTATGGCTGTTTTCAACACAAGTAACATCCAGTCATTGCCTGGTTTGGTGCCAATCCTATTATTGGTTTGACATTCCTAAAATAGCAACAAGCCAATATCCCTTGACTCATCTAGATATCCAGCTATCTGAACCCAACTCACACATCACCTCCAATATATTTGATCCTACTTAAGTCCCTGCCACAGCGCACACAATATATAACCCTGAAATATTATCCAATAAAATAACTCTTCTTCTCTAAACCTATCTTCTAAGCTTTCCCAGAAGTTGCTCCTTATCACTGATAGACGCTACAGTTTTTCTTGACCACACCTATGAAAGAGAAAATGACTGAACAGAACCCGCCTACATTAGCCCACATACTAAACCAGGCTACATCTTAAGTCACCTGAAATATGTACTTCTGTGCCCAAAGCATCAACAAAGATATACCAAGTGGATGCACTGTATTCAAAGGACTGGCCATGCCCAAAGCATGCACCAAAAAATTAGGTACAGTTGCTGTCTACTACCATAAACAAACATACATCTGCCTATGACAGGTAAAATCACCAACACCAAGTACATTGGTATTGTCAGGGATCTGGATGTACAGGTATTCTGGCTACCGCCAACCCACTTAACATCCAGTCATTGCCCAATTTGGTGCCCTCCCAATATACAGTTTGACATACCGGAAATGACAACCAAGCAATATCACATGACTGTTCAAGTATCCAGTGACTTGAACCTGTCCTGCACATGACTAACCCCTAGGTTTGATCCAACTAAATCTCTGCCACAGCTAAAGCTATATATGTCTAAAGTATTATCAAATAAAATATACTTCTTGTGGGGTTCCTGTCTACCAGCCCCCAAAGTGTGTCCTGGATCATAGCCAGGGACCAGCTGGAAGGGATTGTCATTCTCTAGTAAGGAAAAATGTATCTCAGAAATATGTATAGGGGCCAAAATGGGCTTTTATTCACTCTCAGAAGGAAGATCCCATTAGAAACTTTCTGGTATATGGCCTGGGAGGTCAAGGAAATAATATGGATTTGCCAATACTTGGAGTCCTCCAACAATATCTTGGACTCCTTGTACTTGGTCTTGGAATTCTGCTCCTTAGACTTGGACTCCTGCTCCTTAAACTTGGACTCTGGCGTCTTAGAATCAGACTTCTGCGCTGCACTTAGGATCCAGCTCCTCATTCTTGGGCTCCTGCTCCGTTATCTTGGGCTTCAGCTCTCTTTATATCTTTAGTGGCCTTGTTATTTCACTTGTATAAGTTCAACCAAGCTCCTGCTGGTGATCAAAGGCTTCCAAAAACCTCTTGGCAGAAACTCAAAAAGCCTCAGAAAGATCCTGTCAAAGACCCAGAAAAGACCTGGAAAAGAACCTGTAACTTTCCAGTCAGCCACCTTCTTATAGTGTCCTTTTACCAACAGTTCCGCCTTCAAAATGGCTTTTTTCATAAGCTTAAACCATTGCTGCTCACTTTTTCCTATAATTCTTAAGTTTAAATACTTACTTTCTCAAAAGCTTAAAGTATTAATTCACTATTTCCTTGCTTATACTTTAAGATTTTGGCTTCCAACCAATCATTTTTATCAGGAAACCTGCCAGAACTCAACCAATGAATGCAGAGCGCAGAAATAGACTATTTCTGATGTTCCACCAGGATCCAACTAGGAAAACAATTTCCACAGCTCAAACTGCTCAAAGCAACAACTCTTTGAGCACCAAAGTGTTAACTGGTCCATTATTCCGGCACCAGTCTCCCCTGCATTCAACCTAAACCCATTTAAATAGTAGAATACTATTTAAACTGTTCTTTCTGGACCTCTTCAAAGTTTTCCCCATATGTTTAAAAATCTTGTAAAATCTAAGGAAAATGTCCCACCAAAACAACTTTGTATCCAGCTCTCATAGCAACATACCTTCATCTATCCTAGGGACTTAATAAATAAATCTCTTACCCACACTTCTATCCACATTCCTTCTTGATTTTACTACTAAACCAAGGCAAAACATTCTAAATTTTCTCACTTTGGCAAATCAATTCAGCAAAATATTGGCTCATTTCTCCAGACCACTAGTTCTTCACCATCATCTTTGGGTTCTTCAGCCAGCTCTTCAACCACATCTTCCAGCTCTTCAGCTTAACCAGCAAACAGTCCATCTTAGTTCACAGAAAAGCTCATTTCCTGTCTTTAAACGGCATATCAGTCCTCTGGCTACTCCTTTATCATGGCCAGCTACTTCTGCATCATGATCTTTGAGCCCTTCCACTTATCCTCACTAGGAACCATCTTGGTTCCACCTGCCTAATGAACCATTCTAGTTCCAAACTTCAATATGAACCAACAGTCCTTCAACTAGCCTTCACTGTGATCAAAAAGTCCCTCTTGCCAGTCTTCTCTGTTAATTCTGTGAACTATCTTGGTTCTTTATCTCAGTCCCTGTTACCAGAACCTGTAGACCCAGGCATGAGTCTACATTGAACTTGAGTTTGACTGGGCCCTTGCAAGTGGCAATCCACTTAGGCCATTCAACCATAGATCAATGCCTATGTGTTGTCTTTACTCACCCAGGTAGTTAAGTCTGGGCTTTCAGTTGCAGAGTAATCAGCTCTACTTTCCAGAGGCCTGATCACACCAAGTTCTGCAGCTTGCTTCCCTAAGCAAACTGCCTTGGTGACACCTCCAAGCAAATCTATACCCTCCAATGCTCACTCTGGGTTCTCCCCAAAATACCCCATAGGGGCATAAACAAGGACACCCTACCAGCTCATTAGGTAGGATGCTTGCTCACAGACCTCCTTTAAGTGTATCAGGATACATAGAGCCCTCAGAGCTCTTCCCCTCCCTGGCAGCCTGTGTTACCTGCCAGGGGTCCAAAACCTTCTCCATCTCAAACAGACAAAGTTACCTGATAGCTATCTCATCCTTCACCCTTTTGCAGCCACAGTTCCCTGCTAGGTGAAGAACTCTAGCCCATAGCAGCCAATATCTTCTGCTGGGTGGAGGCAACATCTACTTCTAGTGGCCTTTACACCTACCAGGTAGGCCTTACTGTCCCTAATATCTATCATTCCCTACTAGGCCTCTACCTGCAACAAACAAAAAACTTTTGCTTGGCCAACATTAGCCCTGCCTGAAAACCACCAAATATGTGGACTGTCACACTTCTCTTCTTTCACAATTCCCTATTTGAAGCTTCCCCAAAAGGCGCTCCTTATCACTGGTAGCAGCTACAGTTTTTTGACCACGCCCATGAAAGAGAAAATGACTGATCAAAAGCCGCCCACCTTTGCTCACATACTCAACCAGGCCACATCCCAAGAGACCTGGAAGAAGTACTTTTGCACCCACAACATTGACAAAGATATACCTAGTAGATGCACCATATTTGAAGGTCTGGTCATGCCCAAAGCATGCGCCAAGATAATTTAATACAGTTGCTCTCTTCAACCACAAACAAACACACAACCACCTATCACAAGGGAATTTACCAACACCAAATACATTGATATTGACAAGTTCTTTGGCAAAAACAAATAAAACATCATCAACTGGATAGACCACTCAGCTGCTAAACTCTGCGCCAGCCGCATCCCCCACAAAAAATGGGTCCAGGAAGCCAGCAAACGCCTGTACAAGGCTGCAGCTAACTGGTTTGCCACCTGGGTTGACTCACAGACTGACAACCAACTTGACAACTGGGAAGAGTTCAAAGCGGACATCACGTCCAATTTCTGCATCACCAAATCCCTCCAAGACATTGCAATACAGCTCAGCAATCTTCCTCAGAAGACCACCATCACAGCTTATGTCAATATATTTGAGAAAATACACTGCAAAATCCAAAATCCAGCGCAAGCTGACAACGTACACACCAGAGCCTCATTCATTAACAGAAAAAAACCCTCTGTTGCTGCCCTCATCTGTCCAGAGGCCAATACCTCTATGCCCACGCTCATTACAGAAGTCAAGTGCACAGAAAAACGCGCAAGCATGAAATATGCTGCACACAACAGCAATTGCTCCTCAAAAAGCAATGGCCTAGAAAACTCCAATGGCAAAAAATGCTAAAACACCAATCATATCAATGGCAACTCCAATTGCAAAAATGGCAACAGCAGCAAAAGCGCAAACCGCTCCCGTCCTAAGAAAGAGGACACTGCTGAAGTAAACAATGCTGAAACAGCAGCCTGCTATGAATCTGACCCCACATTCTCTGACCTTGAAGGTCTTGAAACAGAGGAACAGGGAAAAGAGGAGGGTGAACAGGCTTAAGTGCCCCTATTTCCCCAACTTGACAAGAAACTGTACCAAGGCACAAACTTTGCTGCTTGCATCCCACATGTCCCGCAATCCTTCATTTTTATGAGCCTAAAAGTTAAATATTGCTCACAACTTCTTGTCTAACCATGCATTTACAAATCACATACACATGAATTTTTATTAAACACTGGTGCACAATACACCATGGTTAGAAAACCATTTTTAACTAAGTATAAAATACCAGTTATCAAATTCAACTTCAAATACACCAGAATGGCAGACAAATCAAAGGTTCTACTCAAAGGCAAAACAACTCCCTTCAGAATTGACCTCCAGGGAATACAAACTTGCATCAGAGGACTTGTCATGAACAACATAAACAACAAGATTGTAGAAGGCATGGACTGGTTCACCCAAGTGAACCCCAGCGTATGTTGGAAAACAAAAACCATGACCATCAGATGTAACGGAGTCAATTTTAACATCCTCAAAGAACCTAATGACCTCATTCTAAGAGACACAGTATTTGTCCAGGTCATAAACCAATATGACTCAGAAAATCTAAAAAAGATAGTAGCCTCCATATAATGAGGTACACTGAATTCAATAACATACAAACACAAAAGATCCAATGCCCAGAATTTACAGCACTCCTAATCAAATACACTCAGGTATTCAAGGAAGAGCTCACAGAGTTACCCCCCAAAATGGAGGTCAAACATGGCATTGACCTATATAAAGCCATGCCTAAGCCTGCACCCCTCTACAGACTCTCCCCCATGAAGACCCAAACCCTCAAAACATATATTGAGGACAACTTAGCTAAAGACTTCATCCACCTGTCTGAATCCCCATGGGGGCAGCAGTATTCTTTGTAAAGAAAAAGGAAGGAACTCTACATCTAGTAACTGACTATAGAGCTCTCAATTCAAGCACAGTAAAGAATAAATACCCTCTGCCACTTATAGAGGATCTGTTTGCAAGACTCTCAGGTGCCAAATTTTTCTCCAAAATCAACCTCACCTCAGGGTACAACCAGGTTGAAGTAAAGGAAAAGGACATACCAAAAACTGTGTTCTGTACACAATTTGGATCCTTTGAATGTAGAGTAATGAACTTTGCGATGACCAACGCTCCCGCGACGTTTGTCACCATGATGAGCCAAGCACTAAACGGTCTCTCAAATACATTATGCTACCTTGATGATATCATCATATTCTCAAAAACCAAAGAGGAACACCTCACGCATTTCCGCAAGACACTCAATCAACTTGCAAAGCACAAACTTTACGCAAAACCAAGTAAGTGCTAATTTATGGAAAAGGAACTCCTGTTCTTGGGCCACATTTTCTCTGACAGTGGCATCAAAGCAGATCCAGACAAAGTTAAAGCCATAAATAACATGCAATGCCCCACCTCCGTTAAACAAGTTAGATGCTTTTTTGGTATGGTAGCTTACCTAAGGAAATACATCAAAGAATGCAGAAAACAAACCACACCAATCAATGACTTAACCAAGGGTAATGCCAAAAAGAAATTCATCTAGACACCAGAATGTGATAAGAATTTCCATTTATTAAAACAAGCTCTGATCAAAGCACTAATCTTGCAATACCCTAACAACAATGGGTGCTACAAGCTTGAGTCAGATGCCAGCAACACTGCTATTGGCGCAGTCCTGCGCATCTGCCAGCCAGGGCAGCAAGACTTCCTGCCAGTATGTTACAAAAGCAGAAAACTAACCAATACTGAGCAGAGATACCCAATACACAATAAGGAATTACTAGCAATATACCACGCTTGCAAGAAATGGAGATGTTATCTAGAAGGACATTTAAACGTCTGAGTACTAACTGACCATAAATCCTTAATCTATATCAAAACTCAGAACGCACTTGCACAGCAGCAAGCCAAATGGATGTCCTTGCTGGAACAGCTTAACCTGGACATCCAGTACAAAAAGGGGGCAGAGCTGGTCACAGCTGATGCTCTCTCTAGACTATGTCAGCCTAGAGAGGATCACCCTGACCACCTGGACCCTGACTGACCAAACCTGTACAACACTGAGTACTTGCTAAAAGGAAAGACCCCTCAACACATCAACTGACCCACAACACATTACTAAGAAGCAAAAATTACTTCCATGTATCAAATGGCACATTATATCAAATTATTAATGACAAACATATCCCGTACATCCCACTTGCACAAAGAGTTGACACCATACTAAGACATCACTGCCTGCTAGGCCATACAAAGGCTAACAACCTATACCTCACACTAAAAGAGATAGTATGTTGGCCCAACCTCAAGCAGGATATAGTTGATATTCTGAAAAAGTGCACAGTGTGCAAGAAATACACCAGTACAAAAGCTCCTCAGCCAACGGTTAACACAGTACCAGACCTGAACCATTTAAGGTTTGGGGGCTAGACGTAGTGGGGCCCTTCCCATAAACAAAGACAAACCAACATTTCTTAATTGTAGCTATCAACTTTGCCACACACTGGCCCATCTGCTGGGCAACAAAGGACCACAAAGCAGAAACTATCAACTGTTTCATTAACAAAGCAATCATAGCTGACTATGGCACTCCAGACTACATCATAACTAATGGAGCAACAGAGTTATCAGGCCATGTAGTTAATGACAACTTGAAATCCAAAACCATTAAACACTCCACAACCTCTCCATACAGGCCGCAGGCCAACGGTAGAGTGGAACGCCTAAACAGCAGCCTTATCAGGACCCTAGAGAAAATAATGGATGGCAAAGCCAAAGACACATGGCCACTATATGTGAAACATGCATTACTAGTATCCCAAGTCTGCACCAATCAAGGGACAGGCTATTCACTGTTTGAGTTAACCTACGGGTACAAACTGGAAATAATCACCTGCACCAAACAGCCCTACATATGTATCCCCCCTGGGAAACCCTCCCACAGTAGAACAAGCACCAAACCTACAACATATCCGCCTCAAAGCAAAAATAGCTGAAATGAAGAGGCTCAAGACACAAAAGGTAACCTTCACAGAGGAACCACTTTCCATCAAATCCCCTGTCTGGATTCTAGCTGGCAACAGAAAGAAACTAGACTCAGTACACAGGGGACCAGGAAGAGTCATCAAATGCAGACCAGAGCACAACACTTACCTAGTGATAAGGAGCGCCTTTTGGGGAAGCTTCAAATATGGAATTAAGAAAGAAGAGAAGTATATTTTATTGGATAATACTTTAGACTTATATAGACTTGACTGTGGTGGGGATTTAGTTGGATCAAAGGCAGGGGTTGGACATGTGCTAGATGGGTTTGAGCCACTGGATACTTGGACAGTCAGGTGATATTGCTTGGTTACCATTCTTGGTATCTCAAACAGTATATTGGAAGGAGACTAAATTGGGCAATGGTTGGATGTTAAGTAGGTTGGCAGTAGACAGAATGCTTGTACATCCAGACCCTTGACCCCCCCTTAAGGGGTTACTCTGGTGCATCAGAAGGGGGCTTTGTCCTAATGGCTGCCGCCTGATGCTCCTGGAGTTGTTTGCTAGTTGGAACCAGTCTGGTCAAGTGTTCTCCTTTACTGAGGCGGAGATGGGTTCTGTGGTATTTCTTGATAATTGGGTTTTTGGTACTTTGGAATTTTACTAGTGTCAAGGATCTGGATGTACAAGCATTCTGGCTACTGCCAACCTACTTAACATCCAACTATCTCCTGATTTAGTCCCCTTCCAATATACCATTTGATATACCAAGAATGGTAACCAAGCAATATCACCTGACCGTCCAAGTATCCAATGGCTTGAACCCATCTAGCACATGACCAACCCCTAGGTTTGATCTGACTAAATCCCTGCCACAGTCAAGTCTATATATATCAGGGACCCACTTGACAGGGAATAAGCTCCCTAGCTGATGGGCCAAGGCCCCCGCATTCAAACCTGTAATTTCCGAGCCGATAGGAATTGTGACCATTGCAAGGTATCCTAGATGTCCTAGGTAGGCGAACCTTCCGAGCATGGAGCTAAATTGACCAAGTATATAGTAAGCCACCAAATACATAAAGGGTTAAGAGTAATTGTAATGACTAACAAGGGTTGGTTCAACAGGAGGAGAGTTGTACCAGTCAGTTGTAGGAGTTGGAATTTCCAAAGCTGAAACCACTGGCAGAAAATACACTAGAAACTAGGATAGGAATAGAATCCCTTTCATGACTTCAGAAAATGGAGTCTTGTCAGAAATGTAGAAGTAATGAAAAGCTTAAGAGTCTTTATTGTTGGAACAATTTGAAGTGAATAAGTTTGGGCCTTTAAATAGGCTTAAAATCATGGCTGAAGGCATATGAGAGGAGTTTCTTTGGATATGAGAGGATTTACATGAAGCTTGTAACTTGGGGCTTAACTTTACAAGATTTAAAGTACCTTATTTCTTAAAGTTCATATGTTTGATCAGGATTAGCCTCATATGTGCCAGCAAGTGATTGATAATTAAGCAGTGTATAATCAAAAGATGTTTTGTTATCATATACGGAGCCATAACCTTAAGCATTGAGAGCGGTTTGAGAATTGAGTGGGTGGCAGGATCCAGCCAATCAGAATCAAAGCAGTAAGTGACGTTTGCACTCTTAATATTAACACTTTCAAATTAGAAAAGCATTTTGAAAGCAAAAACCAATTGAATCAAGGTGTAATAAAAAGGTAAATCAAAGGTTGGTGATGATCTTGTACTAACAATACATGCGTTAATAGAGTCCTGGGTTTGAATCTTGTTCCGGAAAGGTTTGAACAAACTAAGGTGATTGTTGAGTTGGTTGTGTTGTGTCTTTGAATTGGTGTCTTGTAAGGAATTGTGGTTGTGTTGGTTTGAGGATATGTTTGTGCCCAAGTTGTCAATAATATTCAGGTAGTCAGGGAAAGAATCCCTGACAATATAAGTCTAAAGTATTATCCAATAAAATATACTTCTCTTCTTTCTTAATTCCATATTTGAAGCTTTGTCACAAGTGAAAAACTCATATCAACTATGATAATCAAAAGATCTCAACTATGGGAGTCAAACCCTGGCATCTCGCAGGCCACCAGCCCGCAGGGCCAGCGGGCCGGCTGCCTGCAGTTTTTGGGGATCAAATCAGGATTGGATTTAACTTTGGAGAATCTCCTGAAGCTTGATGAACCAAGTTTGCCTACAATGATGCCCCCCACGCTAGGGGTTCCTGTTAACCCAACCAATCAACGGGCTGGGTTAGCCACAGACCCCAGAATAACCTGGGCCACATTGGAAGAAGAAACAAAGGTACCTTCCATAGGAAGCGGGCCACCCAGAGATGACCTGTCCCGTGACCTGGTTGAAGAATTGGAGTGCTCTAGTCGCAAGTCAGCCAATGAAATAACCCCCGCAATTGTTGCCACCGAGGGCTGTGAGGACCTAGTAGAGGGGAAAACCTGGGCCATGAAAATCTTTGAAAGTTTTGCCATGACAGATGGGCATACTTATACCCTGGGCCGCCAGGAAGATGCCCATTACCATTCTTACAATAAAGTGACATGAACCTTTGGTTCAACCAGATCATACCATACTTGTTATTAGTTTTATTTCATCTTCAGTCTACTCCTTGCAGCCCCGTCCCCCGTGTCCACATAAACCAAGAAACCGCGGGCCAGCCGCCCAAACTTTACCGTCCACCAGGAGCTCCCTTTGGCCCAGTACATTTTACCGAGTACCCACCCAACCTGGCGTATTTGGAGTTTACTCTGGAGGAAATCCTTATCCACAACCCTGAAGCTAGAACCAGAGAGACTGAAGTCCTTTACAGAGAGGGTACCAAAATCATCTGGCCCCCTCTGCTATTCCGAGACAAGTATAATTTCCTGCCCGCCTATTTAGTTCCAATGACGCCGCCCCACACCCCGCAGCCTGACCGCCTGCAAGATTCTGTTACCACTAATGAGTCTACCTCCACCCAAATATTTGGAGTGATGTATATCACCCTCACTGGGTTGATTGATTCCCTGGTGCCTACAACCGGACCTTGGGCTTTACTTGGAAAATTGTTATCTTATATTGTAAAGTTAGCCCCAATCCTGTGGTGGGCACTCCCTGCAGGGCCTGCGGGCCGTCCGCCCGCAAGTCCTCAGGAAACCCCCGCAGGTTGGATCCCTGACAAGCTTCCCCAAAAGTTGCTCCTTATCACTATGTATACCAACAATACCTGCCCTGGATATAGCCTGGATTTTAATCTTTGGTTGGTTTGAAGCTGGTGCTGTCAATTCTTTTAGAAATGGCCATAAATAGATCTTGATAGTTCTGTTGGATATTGTTTATACTTTGGTATTTTTATAGTAAGAAGCGGTTTAGTTTGGATCTCTATAGACTTTGAGATGATGGTCTATATATGCTATAGCATGGCCATCGTTTAAGCCAGGGTGGATGTATCTCCAGATAGCTGATTCTGACCCGAATAAAGATGGGATGCAGGGTAGATAGCCTGATTGATAAGCTACTAGGAATGTTTTGCCTATATATGAATCTCCTTGGCGATGGTAGATAAATAAATAAAGTTGGTAGGCTTTTGGGTTTAAAGTTTGAATTCGAATGCGGTGGGATATTTTTAAAGGTTGGATAAGTCAATCCTAAGGCTTTGGAATAAACTTTATTTTTGCTGGGACTTGTTTGAGCTGATAAGTTGATGGGCGAGGAGTTGGGTTTCGGATGTGGTCAATGGTTTAGATTACATTTTTATTAGCTAAATGACGATGGGTTCTATGGCGGGAATCTAGGCGGATCTGCAAGGAATGATCGGTCTGTTCAATCCGATCCGCAGTGGGTGTTTTAAAGCTAGCAAGTGTATAAATAGGGATGGGGTGCTTGGGATTGAGACACGATGCTTTTAATCTCAGTTATTCTATGCTCTTTGGTTTCTGGATTGCCTCCAAGCATTGGGGAAGGGGTAAAGCCAAGTGGTGCTGATGTTACAGCTATTGCTCCTGAGATGGCTGGAGGAAACGCGACTATTCCCGGCTCGGTCATTGAGATGAACCGTGAGATGAACCATGAAGTGAAGAACGAAACTCCAGCCATCGATGAGTCATTGCTGAACAGCAACAACGTCCCCGAATCCAACCCCATTGACATGTCCACTAAGCTAATTGATGAAAATATCCATCACCTTACCGACTTTACCACTGGCTTGTTTGGCAAAAGGCCTTCTGGGCAGCATTCAGACTTTCCCGCCATAGATTTCGGGAAAGCCATCCCCTCAGGCCTCAGCCTTATGGAGGTATTGGCTGGCTTGGATGCCGAGCAGAAGAAGCTGGCCCATGCAGCTTTGAATTCCAACGAGCTCTTGACAAGTCCCGTTGAGTCCACAGCAAGCAATCTAGCACTGGGAGAACCAAACCTTCCAGCAATCCCACAGAAAGCTGCGATAAAGGCCCCTGCCACCTCCAACTTACTGAGTACCAGAAAGGCTGGTCTTAACCTCAATGCCTCCCCCAACGAAAAAGACGGCCTCGTCAACCAAAACTTGTTTGGTGACGAACCAGCACATAAACTCACCTCCCTCAGAAAGCCACAATCCATGGCCATCGATGAGGAACAATCTTCCCCTTTGAAGCCCTCCAAGGACACCGTCAAGATCCTTGTTGATGGCAATGAATCACGTATCCCCCGCGGCACTAAACCAGCCCCTCTTTCTGGCACCCGAAAGCCAAGCCTTGAAGGATCCACATCTCGCGACCTTTCCTCCATCAAACCTAGCAAGCTGAGCGGGTCGAAGGAAGTCCCATCCGCCGAGAATCTCAGCGACAAGGTCCTTAGCCCATCCCCCTCCCATCCTAGATTCAAACATGACTAAATATACCGAATTAAATTACTACAACAAACATCTCATATGGAAATCACATGACACCAATACTCCTTAAACACTCCAACACAACCCACATCCCTTCTTCTAAAGTGATATTCATATCCTCCTAACTCAAAAAATCCTTTAAACCATACAGTATGCCCCTGCCACCACTTCATACCAGTTGCCTCCCCATTTACCAATTTCTTTGAATTACCCCTTACCAGCAATACTTTTCAACCTGAGCCACTATTACATCCCTGAACGATACATCACCTTGGTACACCATCACACTGAAGAAATAGACAACCTGTGGAACCCTATAAATCTGATCCAAGCAATTAACCCAACTGATTCAGGATAAAGCTACCCAAGCCAATTCACTTTCAGCTCTCCTTATCGCCAATAAAACCAAGATCAACCTCCCTACTCCAACCCAGTAGAATTCTTTAGGTTTGGTTGTCAGATTAGGCTTAACCAATGTCTCTTCATTAACTTACTCTACCTTTATTGCTAGGTGATCAGCCTCCATATCTGAATTTGGTGTTATTCCTGTTTTTTTGCAGTTCAGCTGCAGTAGTCTACCCCTCAGTAATTCTGATCCCTGTTAAGTTTGGGGTTCCCTGAGCCAATTCTTATATCCATTAGATTCAGACTTCATCTCCCAATTAGGGCTGCAAAGAATTAAACCCGCAACAATTACAGAAATCTGTTAATTGCTGCATACAAGCTGTCCTGCTTTTGGAATGGGGATCCCCATTTCAGGGAATTCCATCTTTAAAATGATTGGATTGGGGTGAGCAAAACTTTCTTCCTCTGGAGGGCTATAAAGTTCATCTTAACAATTCAACAAGAAAACTTTAGCTTTTAAACGTTTTCTCAATTCAATATAGTTTATAACCTGGAAACTCAACCTGGAAAAATTCAAATATCTCTTAATTAAAAACCAAAAACCAACCCATCCTCTAAAGGTGCAGCAAGGCAATCAGCCCAAAAGATCATTTCCAGCACAGTTCTCCCAGAACAGTATAAGATCCAGGACAGACAGCAGGTGTATCATAAAGCAGCCACTGTGTTGCAGATCCTGAATGGATTAGACAATAAGACGTCCACTTAGGGATCAAGCAACAAAACAATCATGTGATTGCTTTATCTTAACCTGGCTTTGACAGGGTTAATTACATTAAAAACACCTTAAAAACAGGTGTTTGTAGAGCCTTTCAAATGTGCATCAGGTGCAGGCTTTACTTCTGAGGTTATAAATAGAATGACATAGATATTGCCACTTGCCTTCATTAGGCAAGGCGCATGAAACCTGTTGTTCTCTCATAGGGCTTTTTCTACTGTACCTCTACACTATCCTCCTTTATAAAGTCCTTCTGTCTGTGCCTCCTTTCCCTGGTGGAAATTCCCCCGCCTCTTACTATATAACTGCAGCACTATCTAAATAAACACCAGTTTTGTTTTATATCTTTATATTCTTCTGTTCTACCCAAGGCTGCCACTATACCAAATATCTGTATAATATTAATAGTTAGGATCATCAACTAGCTTTTTATAGAAAAAGCACTCTTAACTGCTACTAATATGACACACTGTCTCTTATCTACTGCAGCCTACTACCAGTACCCAAGAATTATTACAGCAACTTTATCCCCATCAAGATCATTGGGTTATGAGCTTGGGTGTTAATTTATCTCACAACAGTATGCTTAGAACTGTGCTGCTCCACATTTAAAGTACCATCAGTGCTCTTGATAATGGATTGACCTATATCTCATCCATTAAATTATCTGGTATCCAACTATTTTAAAGCTGCTCTCTAATAGGATGTACCTAGGCTATCAAGCCAACTGAACAGGAGTCTACTGGAACTCCCAACAGAATCTGTCTCATTGGGTGGCCTAAAAATTGAGACCTTCTTTATGAGGGAGAGAACTTTAGGGGTGAATAGTTGAGGGCAGTATATCCCAGGAGATACCCTGGGATAGAAGTATGAATCAAAAATGGGATACAGGATGGTTCAATATATAAAAAATGAAGCTGACCAGGTCCAACCCTGTACCCAGGAGATTAATACAAGGGATGATTGAGTGCATGATCTGGCTTGCAAACCCCTACATTGGTATTACCAAACCAGATTGATGCATTTAGAAAAAGAAGAATTTGAAAATTGGGTGATCTACTTACCCCAGTGAACCTCTGAACTTCTCCCAGTTAAACTAAAATCCAAAATAGACATAGAAGTAAGATATTTGCTTTAGAATTTGGTGGAGTAATCACTCTAATATAAAGGAAAAGGATCAATTGCTGTGTGTGATATGAGGGGATTAGTCAGGCATTATTAATCCAGGGATCATTATTGGAGCTGTGAGTTGTGAGCTCCAGGACAAACTGATCATGCCTTCATATTTTTCAGGCTGTGCAAAGGCTTGACCAGATTTGCATCCAAGTTCCCTAGCGGCCCTGCTTCCTTTAATATGGTTAGGCCAACTTACACACATTCCAGATGCTATTCTCTGGCTTATTTGGGCTGGGATGATGATACAGATATTTCATGCTCCTGCCTATTCATTGGAAATTCCACATCACTGTATACTATATAACATCTGCCCCTTACAGTGAGATATCATATCCATCTATCACTTCTTTGGCTTTAAGCTGGATTTGATACCTCTTCCCCTTAAAAGGAAAATCTATCATATATCTCTAATTCCCAGGGCTGTGAGTTGAATATCTATATTTAACCCTGAAGGCTAACATTATATTAGGGTGAGCCTCAACTATTCTCCTATAAATATTTCCTAATAGGGTGTCTTGAATGCTGTTGCCAAGACCTGAACACAGAGCTTTAAATTCATGAAGATGATGTGGTGCAAGTCCAGAAGCAAGCTGCATCCTTCATAAGCCAGAGAAAGCTTTCAAGATTGGAGGTACTCTGCAACCCATTGCTTGGGTTGATGTGTTTGGGGAGTTTTGAAACTATGGTTGGTTGACTTTATGATGGCCTGCAAAATCAACAGGGGATCTACAGCATACTAAACTAGTCTTGGGGATATACCATCATCACAAGAAGGCTTAGATGATACAATTGCTGTGAGGATTTCCACCAGTAAGCCCCTCTATCTGAAACCAATCTCATCCATGATTTTGATCAACCGGGGGCTACCCATCAGTAAATCTGACCTACCTACAGCCAGCAAATCCCTGAGCCCTATTATCCAACTAATTCAGATGGCATTGGTTAAAACTGATTGGTACTGCATGCAGCAGATAAACCCTCCAACTGTGGAAGGACTTCTGCAACAGGAGGAAAAACAATCCTTACATACCAGGTAACACACAGATGCCCATTGGGTGGCTCTGCAGCACAGCCAGTCTGCATAGGCCAAGAGGCCAGCTGTACAAAAAAATTATTATTCTGCCTCTTTTCAAACCTCATACCCTGGCTGTAGCCAATCAGGTCCTCATAAGCCAGCTTCTTTGGATTGGTGCAAGGGCCAGATAATCATGACTAGACATAGGGCAATCACCATTATCCCAGAGTAGTATTTATTGTACTACACCAGGGCTCAACATGTAAATTTTTACACACCCATTATTGGAATCCTTGCTTGACAGCTGAGCCAGAGGATCTGTAAGTAAAGATAACTCACTTGCACCTTGTATCGACCTGTGAAAGTGTGCCCAGCAAAGGAAATAGATGATTTCAGCACAATGATCACTGAGGAACATCAAATCATTTGGCTGTGATCAAGAAGCAGATACAGCCATAAGCTTCCTGGGGCAGTTAGACAATTCTGGTAGATTAGAGGGACCAGCATTTTTTGGATCTCTGATTGGTCAAGTTTAGGAACATCTGAAACTGGTGGAAAGAGGCAGCATTCCTTCTCAAATAGCTTAGTTTCTGGGTGGGTGATTCCATCACTGTTTGTGAATTGATGCTTTGCCAGTCTTTTTATTAGGCAGGGGCTAATTTTGAGCTCAATTTTATGCCCAGGCGGCTTTAAAGTAGAGCTTTTGGGGTTTAAATCTGGTTCCCTGTTGACTGTGTTTATTCTGGTTGATAAATTATTGGGTTTGCACATTTGTATAACTGTTGTTGATCAGAGGCAATTTGAGTCCATGCCTAGATGTTTTTTAAGGTTAAGGCTTGATTTTGGGTATTTTCCTCTGGCAAAAATTGACATTTAAACTGTCTGTGTGTCAACTGTCTGCATGTTGACACTTTTTTGATGTGCAGACAGTTGGCTTTAATTTGGCACTTAGGCCAAAGCCTACTAGCCAATTGCTAATCAAACTCTTTTTTATATTGTATCACATAGCCAGAATTGATAATCAATTAGAAAAAAGTCAATGTTGAAATAAATTAAGAATAGGCTTAATTTTTATTGCAAAATAAGAAGGAAATTACTATTAAAAATGCCAAATTATTATAATAATAATTTAATCCCAACTTCAATAATGAATCTACACAATTTTGACATAAATTAACAGTTTATTATATTTCTTAATAAAAATAAACATAATCTGGAATATCTTTACTTATAATAAGTTATTTATATTTGACTCTTTGTTTTATAGTTCTTTGACATATAGTGGATAAATTTTTCAAGCTTTGTTGTATATTATATTAGTGGGTTATTATAGCTTTGAAACCACTGGAAGTGTTCTGGTTAATCCTTAAACATTGAATTAAGCCAGATTGTATAGGTTAAAATTAGGATTTATATAGTGTCATTTTAAGTTGACACAAAGGAAAACCAACCCAAAAGAAAAAGTGAGACAAATGGAATAAGTTAAGCAAACACAATGACATAATTTAAGCGAGATTTAATAGTGGCTCCACTATAAAAGAAGGCCAACATCAGCAAAGTCAACACCTTCAGTGGTTTAATAAGAAAAAGATTCAGCTTAACAATTTCAACTTACAGAATGATAATCTTAGAGCCCCTAAAATTTCACATAATAATAAAATTACTTATTACAATATGTAGTACTTAGTATTTAAAATTTATATGATTATAACTTTATTATATCCCAAACCCCGAAATGCCTAATTCAAGACTAGATTTCAAACCCAATATTAATTTAATTAAGATTTATATGTTTTTTACATAGTGATTTACCTCAATAATGCTGAATGCATACAAGTTGACAGTCAGAATTAAGACAATATTTTAGGCCAACTGTATAGAATAAAAGTTTTAATACATGTTAATACTTAATTTGTCACTACTAAACATTTAAATGTAGTTTTTTCCAACTTTTTCTTAGTAAAATGCCTTAGTACTATATATTTTAATAATATTGAAGGTTTTTTGCATAGTCTATATGATAATTCTCTACAACTTGACATATTTTCAGCTTTAACTTTCATTTTTCTATACTTTACTCACAGTTATTTCTCTAGCTCCTTTTTCTTTATAGGATAAATCAAAGGAACCCCAGCCTAATAAGAGAAAACCCAATAAAAAATGTCAAGGGCACTGTTAAGCCTAAGGCTTCTTCTTCTAAAAAAGTGCTTAAAGTAAGCCTAAAAAAGATGAACAAAAAAGGAAAACCCCACATCTTCAGTTTCTGAGAGGGACTATTATGATGTTTCACCTCCCATAGCTGATATGAGTCTGAGGGAGATAAAGATTCCATCAACAAAAAAAGAAAGGCAAGCTTTAAGTCCTCTCTTAAACCCTCCCCTGAACCCTCTCCTGGGGAGCATGAAGATGATGAGAAACATTAGTACTTTCCTGGTTTTTAGAACACTCTTCCTGGGCCATGGGATGCAATAAAAGTCCACAATATTTGAAATGTTAAGTGCTCCTTTAAGATACTAACGAGATTTTCAAAATTCTTTCCATTAATGTCAGTCAAAGGTAGTCCAAGCATGGTCAGTGATGGATATGTGTTTAACAGAAATAATCAAAAGCAAAAAAGTAAGAGCAAACATTACAGATGTGAAGACAGAAGCTGCACAGCACGCCTAAACACCCAAGGTTGGGATAAAGTAAGCTTGGAGAAGGGGGAACATACCTGCATGCCTCCCACCACTTTGATTGAGAAGCTGCTTAAGTGGTACCTATTCCAAATGGTCCCAGTATCAAAAGACATTAAAGAAACTCACCTGGAAGTAAAGGCCACCAAGCACTTGAGCAAAGAGAATATTTAATCTGTCCCTGACTGTGAACAACTTGTTAAGTATATCTGTGATAGACACTGAGAGCTAAACCCAATTGGAAAAGTGCAACCCAACTAAAAGACCTGGTTCTTACTCCTGAGTTGCAGATTACCCAAGACAATGAAAAGTTCCTTCTTCACAATGATAGACCTGGTGCAAAAGACAAAATCATACATTATGTCACCTATAAAAATCTATAGCAACTGTGCTCTAATAAGACTTGGCTCTGTTATAGTACAGTTGCAACATGTCCTAAGTTATTCTATCATCTATGGGTAGTGAATGCTCAGCTTGATGATAAAGTCCTTCCCTTTGTCTATTTTCTTCTTCCTGGAGCCTCAGAGGAGATATGACTAAGAGCATTCAATATTCTACAGGAGGGCTTTAAAGCTATTCCCACTGAGACTGGAAAGAATCCTGGTCCGTCAACAAGGGCCAATCCTGATGATGTTGATAAAGATGAAGCCACCCTAGCTGAGAAGAAAAGAAACACAATAGAGCCCTTGGCCCCAAAATAATTATCAGGGATTATGAGACATACTAATACAATGCCTTTGTAAAAACCTTCAATGGTGAGGTCTAAGGTTGTTTCTTTCATTACCAACAGACTATTAATAGACATCTTAAGGGCAAGACTCTACTCATCTATCTCAAATGACAAGAAAAAATTGGTAAATTCAAGTTTCTGATCCAGAAGTTTATTGCACTTGCTTTTATTAATCCTGAGCATGTTGGCCAAGGATTTGAGCTTCTCTGTAATGAACCTTATGCCTTGAGCCATTAATTTGAGTTCCAACCCTTCTTTGACTACTATGAGCCACAGTGGGTGGGGCGCAAGGTGTTCAGCTACAGGGGCAAGCCAGCAGCAAAGGCAATCTGGAATTACTACCAGGTGTCCTCAAGGATGAAATAAAGAAAACATTAGTCCTTGAAAACTTGCATAAGCATCTAAAGTCCTCATTTGGTGTGAATCCCAGATACAACACCTTCTTTGAGCACCTTAAGGCTGAACAGGGGAAGACTGTCTCCTATCTTTGGGATATGGAAGTAAGGGCTCCAAAGAGAAGAAAACAATACAAGGCTAGCGTTTACAAAGAGCAGATTAATACAGCTGTCAAGAATATGTACAAGCTATCTGAGCTTAGGGAGCAGATAGGAAATATTGCCTCTGTACTCTCTTGCAACAAACCTTCAATTTAGTTTATAATGAACATTTTTGGCTCCTTTTGATACTTTATTCTATAATTTTTATGTCAAAACTAATTATCTTTTTTAACTAGATAATGTAAATTAAAATTATAGAGATAAATAATAGTTTTTATAAAAGATTGTTATGGTAGAACCTGGATTATCTAGTTTAAATAGTTTTTTTAGTACTAAAGATATGTAATTTTGTGTTGCTGTCATATCAACTATTCTTGAAAATAGTATTATCTTTAGTTTTTTATTTGATATAATTGTTTTTTATCAAGAATTTTTTTTTAAAAAAAATCAAGAACTTTTATATGGTAAATAAAATAATTTGATAGTGAAAACAGTTAACTTCATGGTAAATTTTTTTCAAAGTGTATTTTTATTATTTTTTAAATATTTTTGCATTGTTATTATTTATTTTTGGATTCCAAATGATCATATTACCCTGGAAACCTATTTGGAGCTTAATTTTTATTAGTTAAAATGACCAGCATTTTATTTTTTGCTTGTTAGAAAAGTTTCAACTTCTAGCAGGCTACATGATAGTAAACTTTATCTATACTTTTCTAATGTGATGACCTGGGTATAAAATTAATTTTGAAAATTGGCATGCAGACATTCAAAATGCATACAGTTTAAATGTTGACTGTTGCTTTTTCTCTCAAGGGCCATGAATATTATCCTGGGGTGTCTTCCCAGCTAAATTTATCCTTGTGAGAGGAATTCAAATTTGGGCTTGGGAAGCTTTATTTGGTTGGCCAGGACTTGTGTTTATGGGTTAAGTAAAGAATTTCCTTGCACCAATCCTACTACCTCTTTGCACTATGCTACAAAACTGTATTGTCATGTTTGGCTCCAGGGGACAACATCCTGGAGGACACAGCAAGAAATCTTTATTACAAAAGATTTGAGGTTTGAAGCTAACCTTGGGTTAGCCTTCAGGGCAAAATTAAGGGCATGTACCTTAATTTCCTGGAAAACAAGATGTAAAATTCCTTTTGGAAGAAAGGACAGGAAAAGCTTGAAGATTATAAAAGCCAACACAAATGTGGATAACCTTGTCTTTATTAGGAGTAATGATTCTACTTTAAATAGTTGACAAGAAGCGGGGATCACTCAATAGGAAGACAGAGTGTCTGAGGGGGTCACGCTGGAATGAGGTCATACCATAATCAACCACAGACAGGTACAATAATCTGTAATGGGTGGATATTGAACCAGACCCATTTGCGGAAGGCAAGGAATTTCCAAACTTGAAGGCAAAACCAGTCAAATCTTTGCAACTATCAATATTCAAAGGGCAAATTGAAATAGCATTAATAGCGCGATTTACAACACCTCCCCCCTCAAGATTAGACAGAGGGAGTTGATACTTGCAAAGGAATTTGAAGTGGACGCAGGCAAAGGGACAGCCAGGCAATAGTAGCTTCACAGTGTACTCAAAGCCCTTCTTGAAGGTAACCTCACAGGGCCCAATCCAGAGGGAATCCAGCTTGTGGGCTCTACCACCTGTACAATTCTGGTAGTAGTGAACTAGATTGCCTACTTGGTATTTGGGGAGGGGGGCTCTATCAGCATTGGACGGAGAGAGCTCCAAAGCCTTAACCTTATAAGCAGTGGAGTAGGCGGTTGCCTGGATGTCAATGATACGGTTGGTTAGGTCTTTCACATGGGTCTCAGGATTTGCAGATATATCATACTCAAACATAGGAGGTCCCAAGATTGAGGGGGTAGTGGCCTCACGTCCATAAAGCATGGCAAAAGGGGATTGACCAGTCACCCGGTGTCTACTAAGGCGGTAGGCAAAGAGAGCGGCAGGGAGGAACATGTCCCAATTGGCAGCGTCAGAGAGTGTTAGTTTTCTCATGATGGATACTAGAGTTGAGTTTGCTTATTTGACAGTTCCATTGGTGGAGGGATTATATGGCGCAGAGAACAACTGATGAATCCTCATAGCTTTGATAATAGAGGTGATGAGGCGGGCATTAAAGTTGGTGACATTTTCAGAAAGCAGGATTTGAGGGCAGCCATGTTGGTAGAAGATATCTTGCAACAAGAAATTAGCAGTGGTCTTAGCAGTTATATATTTTGTAGCTCTGGCTTTGACCCATTTGCTAAAGTGGTCTATAGCAACCAAAATAAACCAACATCCTAACCTAGACCGGGGAAAGGGCCCAACAGCATCAATACTCACTGTATGGAAGGCATGTTTTGGAGGGATGAGTTGGAACTGGTGTTGGGAAGGACAAGGACGTTGGAGTTGACAAGAATGGCAGGAGGCAAGGACATCAGGGATCAAGAGGCGCATGTTTTCCCAGTAGAAGTTTTGGCACAACCAGTCATGAGTCTTGGCTATGCCTCCATGGCCATTATCAATGTGAGCTTGAAGGATGATGGCTATCCTCATACTAGGGCAAACTTAGGGTAGGTAGGCATTGTTAACCTTCTTGAAGAGTTGTCTATCACAAATTATGGTGTCCTTAGATAGGGTCTGTAGAGCCAGGCGGATACCTTTGGGCTCAGTGGTCCAAGAGTCAGGATATCCTATTAGCTTGTATAGTCAATCAGCGTCAGCGGGATGGATGACCAGGATTGGCATCCTTGACAGGCCATCAGCATTCTGATGTTGGGTCCCAGGACAGTGTACCACTGGGAAATCATACCCTTGCAGATGTAGAGCCCAACACGCTAGCCAACTTTCAGGTTCTTTTAGTTGTTGTAACCACTTGAGAGAGGAGTGATTGGTCACTACCGTGAAGTGGGTTCCATAGATGTAATTCCAGGACTTTTTCACCACATGCAGCACCGCCAGACATTCCTTCTCAGTGACACTGTAATTCTTCTCGTGCTTGTCAAGGACTCAGGAAGAATAGGCTACAGGTTGGTCCACGCCTTCATTGTCAAGTTGGGTAAGGATAGCACTTACAGCTACTCCACTAGCGTCGGTTACAAGATGAACTCTTTATCATAATCAGGATAGACTAAGATAGGAGCCTCCTTGAGCTTGGCCTTCAGTGCTTTAAATGCTTGTTGTTGGCTGTCAGTCCACTCAAAGGGGACATTGCAAAGCAATTGGACGAGGGGTTCACTCAGTTCAGCAAAGTCAGGGATGAACTTTCAGTAGTAGCCCATCATACCAAGGAATACTTGCACCTCTTGAAGATTTTTGGGAGGTAGCATCTTGTCAATGGCTTCCACCTTGTTATTTATGGGGCGGATTCCAGTCTGAGTGACTTCATGTCCTAGAAACTCAAGATTTTCCTTGAAGAAGGAGCATTTGGAGGGTTTGAGTTTCAGGCCAGCCTCATGGATCTTGATGAAGACAGCCTTGAGATGCTCCAAGTGGTCAGTAAAGGTAGCGCTGAATACAGTGATATCATCAAGATACACAAGGACACAAGAAATTTTTAGGTCTCGTAAAATGGAGTCCATAGCTTGCTGAAATGTGGCAGGGGCATTACATAATCCCTGGGGCATACAAGTGGGTTCAAAGAGGCCCTTGGATGTAATGAGTGCAGCCTTTTCTCAATCTTCAGGTGATAAGTCAACCTGCCAGTACCCCAAAGCCAGATCCATAGCAGAGAAAAACTTAGAACCACCCAGCCGTCTGAGAGCATTGTCAATTCTGGGCAAGGGGTATGAATCTTTCTTAGTGAGAGAGTTCAGGCGGCAATAATCCATTACAATGTGGTTTCCCCCATTTTTTTCTTGAGGATCAGTAACAGGGAAGCCCAAGGGCTTTGGAAAGGAGCCAGTAACCCAGCGTCCAGAAGTTGCTTGAGTTCTTTAGACACCTGGGCATCTTCCACCCTACTACGGCGGTATGGTTTAGCACAAAAAGGGGTGCATCCCCAGTATCAATCTGATGGATGACTCCTTTAGCTAGGCCATAGTCCGTAGGTCCATAGGCAAAGATGTCACTGAACTGATTGAGTAGGTCCAACACGTCTTTTTGTTGAACAGGAGACAATTGGGGGAAATCAGTTGTAGTGAACAAGGAGAGAACTTTGGATCATCTTAAGATAGGTTGAAATCACTGAAAGTTCCAAAGGGGTAGAGGGAGGATACTTGTTCTGCTCCAAGTACACGGCCATGACCTACAACCTGGCCTCTGGTTACTTGCATGGGCAGGGCTGTCAGGTTAGCAAGCAGTAATTGCACGGGCTCTTTGTGGGTTTGGTCTAAAATCCCCGGACATAGGCAAGGCTCAGTACAACTCAAGGATTCAGGTGAGTAAAGCTCCAAGAAGGACTTTTCAGGCAGCTCATAGGAAATCTGGGAGTCAATCACCACTTGAGAGCCTGGGGGGATGGTGATAGTGGCTGGCGCTAGCAGAGGTACCCCTTCTTCTGCAGGGCAGAAAGGAGGAGGGGTACACATGTTGGAGGAGTGAGTCCTATACTTGAGTGAGAAGATACCTGTAGGGTACTCAAGCACACAAGTTTTAAGACGTTTTCCTGAAAGATGCAGAGGTTCCTCAAAAATCAAAGGAACTTCATATCCCAAGAGCAAAAGGTATCCATCTTGTAAGTTTACAATTCCGTTATATTCTCAGAGGAGCTGAGTACCAACTAAGAGGTCATAGCTTTTGTTCTCTAGGACCACAGCAGGGGAGGCAATAAGGAGTTTCCCAAACCTCATGGGTAGAGCAGAGTAGGCACCAATGGCTCGAGTTTGGGCCATGCCAGCTGTGCCATACAACTGTGTGTAGTTGAGGTCAGGGGCCAACTTAAGTTTCTTCACTAGCTTGGAAGATACCACATTGACAGGGGAACCTGTGTCCAAGATGGCCTTGATTTTGACCTTTTGGATTGATACCTCCACGCGGGTTGTATCTTTCCCAAAGGGAGGCAAGACTGCTAACACATCTTGCGCAGCCTCTAGCTCCTTTTCCCATTTGGCCAGCATACACCGTAACGCAGGGATTTCCTTATACACAGTCTGTAGTGGAAGAGATAAGGTTACGTTGTGGAAAAGAGCTTTGGCTAACTCTGCTGCTTCTTCAGAGGAGTCAACCAAGATGGGGGTTGATGGGCTTGAGCTAGGTAATGGCAAGCCACCATAGATTTAGCTTCACTGGGAGGTACCCGGGAAGTGGTTGTAGTCTTCCCAGAGCAAAGCTTGTAGGGTACAGTGATAGTTTCCAGAACAGCCAGGACGGAGTAACCATAACTATCAGAGTCTTCACTATCAGAATTGTCAGGCTCTGAATCACTGGAGAGGTTGTGAAACAGATGAAGGATAGTTGGGCCAGAGGAAGAGGGAGCTTCCTCATCAGACAGAGGATCAGGGGGAGATGGGGGAGATTGGTCATCAGAGAGCGGCTCTGTTTCTAAGCTGACCTCTCTTTTCCTGCCTGCTCATTGGGATTGCAACCTTCCACTTGAGGATTAGTGAAAGTGCACAAGTGGTGTCTAATCTGGCCACAGTTATGACAGCCTTGTCTCTTATCCTGTCCACTAGTACCCAGAGTCATAATGTGCAGTGTACAAGAGGTGGTCCCAGCATTGTTGGCCTTGTTCTCACGCACCACTGTACCTCCATGTGTCAAATGCATGTCTTTTAAGAGCGTCTTAATACTCTTCATGGAAGTGAGTGAAGCCTTATGTGCCTTAAAGTGTAGACATAGAAGCTGGTTCACCTTCAAAGCATTTGAAAAATCTGTATAGGCTTCCCGGGGAGTTAGCTGTCAACTAGTAATTAACTGCTGGCCTTCAATGTAAAAACAATCTGCAAACTTGGCCAGGGTCTCCTTGGGTTTGAAAGCAATATGCATAAATGTATCTTTCTTGACTTCTAAACTGAGGTCTCCTCTAAACTCTTCAATAAGGAGGCGCTTCATATCCTCCCAGGTAACAATAGAAGGAAGTTTGGGGACCACAACTTCCTGGCAAGTGGTATGGAGGCAGGTAAGGATGTGTTCCTTCTTGAGTTTGTCAGTAGCCCTACGCATTGCAGTTTTTTAAATGGTCAGAAAAGCAGCAATGGTCAAGGTCTTGGGATCAAAGATCTGCTTGAATGTTGGCTTATAATTTGGGTCAATGGACAAGGACAAGGACTGACTTTTTTCACCAGGGTTGAGGACATTAATAAAAGGGTTGCCCTCAAACTTGGATTCAGCAGCAGGTTTTCTAGCCCAGAGGAGTCAAAGGCTTTCCTCTAAAGTGTTCAAGGTAGAGCTATTTTGCCCACTAATGTCTCGGGAAGTTGTGGCAGCAGTCCCAAATTCATAAATCTTGATTTATTGTACTGCCAAGGTGCCAGCAATCCCATTGACACAAGTAGCCAGGGAGGTGTTCTGAGCAACCAAGGGGGCAACTTGTCCATTTAGAGTCTCTGTAAAGCGGGAGATGTTTTGGACCTCTCTTTCCAACACGTCTTGCCTATCAGCCACATCATTTGTCACTTCAGCAAGTTGATCTAGAGCACGTGCACAGTAGACCCGGGGTTGACCTTCTAAGCCAGGGCAACAACCATGATTGTCATGATTGGGAGTGTTAACAACTTCACCTTCTTCTTCATCTTCAGATTCAGATGACAAACCTTCAGAATTAGAGAGGCGCTGTTGTAAGTACTTGATTTCACCTTGTAGGGTAGCCACCTGATCAGTGAGGGAGGCAATACAAGGGTCAGGCATAGGTTCAACTGGAGGGGGAGGCTGCACAGAAGCTTGGCGTCTAGTGGTAGCCTTGAGCTCAACAATGGCCTCCCATACTTTGGTTTCAAAATCAGAAGGGGTCCCAACAGGAGGAGCGGGAGGAGTCACCTCAATAGAGGCCACCCGATTGTTCACATAAGTTTGCACTTGGTATAGAGTGTTGCCTAGTGCAGCCTTATCTAGACCATATTGATGCTGCGGGTAGAGGCCCCAAGTATTGGCATGAGCTCCTATCAATTCAAGTTGCAAGTTGATATGCTCCCTGAATTGATTGAGTTCACTAACCAGAGTCTTAAAATCCTGCCAATGGTTAAGCAAAAATGCCTCAATTTGCTCACTCCAGGCTGCCTGATGTTCATCCAATTTGCATAGTCAATCCTTTATGTATCCAGGGAGCAAGGAACAAAGGGAATTCAGGGAGGTGGTTAAATACTTCTGGGACGCCAACAAGTTGCGCTGGTTGTCAGAAATACAAGCAAAGAGACTATGTGACCATTCTTGGTAGGCCATATTTTGAGTGTGGTTATTTGAGACGGCAGAGGCTACTGCATCTAGCAGTTGATTCTGGGATCCTAAGGCAAGTTGGTGGTGAACTAGGGCAGATTGGATGATCTGGTTAACCAACACGCCAATAGTATTCATGGATTTCATTAACGTGGGGGGAGACCAAAGTCCAAAAGGAAGGATTACAGGTCTTTGGAGGTGTACCCGGGACAGAGGCCAGGGATAGAGTGCATGGCTATTGTGCCAGAGTGAAGAAGAGAGCAGGCAGCAGCACGGGCTTGCTCATATTTGAGAGAGAAAGCAGGAAGGGGGCCCACAAGGGCCCGGGAGACAGAACCAACACCATAAGATTTGCAGGAGCATTGGTAATGTCTTCTTCTAGAGGGGACTAGAAACTTTAGGTTGATCTGGTACTTTGGAAACAAAGAAAGAGGGACCAGAGAATGCGTGTGGGAACAGGGTAACCAAGGGGCTTGCAGCCCCTGTAGTGAGCACCATTTTGCTGTGTTTGGCTCCAGGGGACAACATCCTGGAGAACACAGCGGGAAATCTTTATTACAAAAGATTTGAGGTTTGAAGCTAGCCTTGGGTTAGCCTTCAGAGAAAAATTAAGGGCATGTACCTTAATTTCCTGGAGAACAAGATGTAAATTTCCTTTTGGCAGAAAGGACAGGAAAAGCTTGAAGATTATAAAAGCCAACACAAATGTGGATAACCTTGTCTCTATTAGGAGTAATGATTCTACTTTAAATAGTTGACAAGAGACAGTGATCACTCAATAGGAAGACAGAGTGGCTGAGGGGGTCACGCTGGGATGAGGTCATACCAGGATCAACCACAGACAGGTACAATAATCCGTAATGGGTGGATATTGAACCAGACCCATTTGCAGAAGGCAAGGAATTTCCAAACTTGAAGGCAAAACCAGTCAAATCTTCGCAATTATCAATATTCAAAGGGCAAATCAAAATAGCATTAATAGCGCAATTTATGACATGTATCATAAAAAGATTTTATGCTTTATAATAGTGTTAAGATTTCCAGAGATAGATATAGACTTATTATTGATCTTTGGGCAATTAGCTATTGCTCCTTGATTGCTTTACAAACTCATGGCTATATTGGCTATGACATATCTCTGGAGTAAGCCTCATTAACCTGTTCTTTAAACTGCTTCATAATCTCCTGGCTTCTGGAAAACTTACACATGATATTCTAGGGTCAATTAAACCCTTCTTTTATAGATCATATTACTGTCTATGTTAATTTTCCTTTATTCTAAGGTGGTAAAAGTAGCTTTATAAGCTGACCATCACTTCTATAAATAAATAAGCTTTAGTTTTACATCTATTTACAGCCCTTTTGTATAGTCATTCAGTCCTGGTAAAGGGGTAGCTCTACCCTGCTAAATTTCTTGCCCCTACAGTGTTTTATCTAAGCCTGAAATTGATTTCTTAGGGAGCTCTTATATTTTCTAACCTATCCCTTGTGAGCTTATTTAAAATACAATTATAAAACATATCTATAGGCTCCCTTAACTAACCAGGATTGGTGAGGGTGAAGTTTGGTCTGCATAATAAAAGGTAACTTTGATGATGGTTCCTTCTATCCCCCTTCTGAATTTTTGTGGTTACATATATAACTTTTGGTGACATCTTAAGCATAAGGTTTATACTGTAGGTTTTCTTATTACTTAGCCTAATCTCCTTCTATGAGCCAATAGTTTTTATCAGTAGTGTGTGTTAAATGAGGAAAAGATTAGTAGGAAATAAAACAAAGCTCTCAACCACAATAAAAATTGTGTTTTCAGCAACAACCAAAAGCTTGTTGCCAACAATTCCCTGGGTAATCCAAGGGGAAAGGAGTCAAATTAATACTGAAAAGCAGAAGATAAAACCAAATGGCCAAAACTACTGAAAAATTTCAAACGTTATTAGGTTAGAGAATGATGAAACAAAGTCTTTTACAACTCTTGCATCCATTTAAGGGATGGAATAGGATTGGGATGATATATTGAATAACACAAAATCAATCTACCCAATGATATGAGCAAATATGGGTGCATTTCTTGAGGCAGGAAGATCTTGAAAAAATTTTAATGGATATAATCAAAAGGAAAATCAAACCAACTAAAATTGGGAAATTTTCTTTGGATTCAATTATCACTGATCCTGGCTACTTTTTCACATGATATTTAACCAGGGTTGTCTCTTGGGTGGGTTGGGTGGGGGCATCTTTAGAAAAATTCCAAAATATTAAATTAGGGGGGCTTTTCTTGGGCTTTTTCAGTAACCTTATGGATATATTTCAAGAATAATTTGGCAGAAATTCCCAAGCATTGGGCAGGAATTGGAGTAGAGACCTAAGGGAAGGTTTAACTTTACAGTGTGCTTGATTAATCTCTATCTCTCTTCTATTTTATGGTAAATTGGGTCAAAATTTCCTTTTTTCACCTCCTTGGTAATTGATCTGCTTCTTCATGAGTTTTTTCAATTGGGTTGGTTTTCAATGCAAACCTGTCTCATTATTTTTGTGTTCTATTCCTGATAAAGGTGTTTTCTGATGAGCTTATTCTGATTATAAGTGACTGCAATAACCTGAAATTGGTCTCCACTGGAATTAAACTCATAACTTGTCATCAAGAAAGAGCAAAATTGAGCCCAGGCGCGCCACTGGGCGCAAATTTTTTGTGTTGGCTTCAGAACCCTCTAGAGTAAAAATATCAACCCTAAAATTTTCTGAGTTCTCTATAGGAGTTTAAAACCTACACTGAAGCATTAAAGAGTGCCTCAGGAATGCAGCAGGTCAAAATTATCCTGAAAAGATGTCAAGACACCCCTAGGGCCTCATAAACAGCAACCACATCCAAAATGAGTGCCCAACTCCATAATAACCCTAACAAGTCAGAATAGTTTCTTAGGATCTAAAAAATAGATAATGCTATATATTAGTTATTAATTATCAACAGAAGCCCAGTAAGATAAACTGATTAAGAAGATGCAGTCTGCCCCAAGAGCTTACAACAGATTATCAATGAAACATCAGCCAAATATAAGCTACATATAAGCCAAATTTCTATTCCTGACAACAACAATAGTGCTATAAAGACAACCAGCCAAATGCTCTTTAACTAAGAGCTCAAACATTCTAGTCAAATGGCACAAAAAAAGTGATGTGAGGAGCCAATCTTGGAAATTAATAGGTATATAAGGCAACAGCACCCATGTTGACACTTTTAATGTCAACACTATAGTAAAGGGTAGGATACGCCATTTCAAAAACGGCATCTCAAAAAACGGCATCTTGAAATACGCCATCTCAAATTTTTGCTATCTCAATTTACTAGTAAAAACGCCATTTTGATTTATGGCATTTTGACTAAGAAAAAACGGTTTTAAAGTTTTAGATTTTTTGAACTCCAAAAACTGACCAAAAAATCCCAAAAATAAAAATTCAAAAAACATTTCTTGGCTTAAAAAAGTCTCAGGATTCCAAATCTGCAATAAAAAATGGGGTCAATTAGTAGCAACATAGTTGTGTAAAGCCCAAAAGTTAAAATAATCCCAAAAACAACTATTTTCATCTATTTTAACTATAAACTATACTTTAAAATAAGCATATAATTGTATCAAATACCAAAAAAAGTTGAAGAATGGTAAAATCAAAGGAAATAAGAGAGAAAATAAAGAAGACTTTTATTGAGGAAGGATCATACATTGGTTGAAAGAGCAACTGAGATAGTTTGGAGATGCTCAAGCTTGCTATCCTTGGGATAGTAGGCAAGGACCACTTTGCTAATCTCTGTATACTTTTTCACCGCTTTGGTTTGCTTGGGGGGATTATCCTTGGTCTTCATGCCTGTTTTAAAGAGGCAGGCGCAGATGGCTTGTTGAGTCTTGAGATGGACCATGATTTTGTTGAACTTGGGCTTCTGAACCCGGACCCTTGTGGCAAATTGACTATACCACCCTTCAAGGGAAGAGGTGGTCTTGATTAGGCCATCCTTTACCTGCTTAAAGCAGTTCCACTGGATTGAGTCACCACCCTTTCTGATGTGGCGTGCTCCTTGAAACACTCCAAACCATTGAGTTTCAAAATACTCTATGAATGGAGCAAAGGCTGCCTGGTTTACAATAATGTAGGGATGATGGAGGAGGGCGTCGTAGAAGGCATTTGTCTCCTCCTTCCGCACAAGGGCAAGGGCAGCAAAGCAGTTGAACACGTCCTTTGCTTCCTTTGTGCCTTCAGTATAGACCAGCTCATGAAGTGCAGAGCACTTTTGAAGGCGGCGGCAGAGTGCCTGCCAAAAGTGAAAGTAGCATCCCTGAGGGGAGCTCTTGAAGACTCTAATAAAAGCATTGACCTGAGCCTGCTCAAAATCTACTACCAGATATTCATGGTATGGAAGGCTTTTGGGCTTTTTCTTGATTGAGGTGGCTTCCTCTGAGTGGGCCTTTTTCTTGCGCCCTCTAGTCTCCTTTGGCTCCTCTTAAATAGTTGGGAGGATCTCATCTAACTTGGCCTTTAATATTGTTAGAGCCCGGACATAAGTTTCCTGCTTCTTATTTGGGAGGAAAAAGAAGACCAGGGGAAGAACAAGATTGCCAACCTGCCCATGGATATTCCAAAGCTGGCTAAAGAGCTTTGGGCAGGTTGAGAATGTTCCATCTGCAAGCCAGGTCTTGCATTTTAAAAGGTTTCAAAGATCCTGGGAGGTAGCAAAGCAGATGATCCGCTCTGGGGCATGTTGCCCATCATTGTGAAGGAGGAATTTCTCTTCATGCTGTGAAAGCTTTTGCTCTTCAGTTAAAATCAACTGGTCAATTGATGTAGCACTGACGCCTTCAGTGCTCAGAGCATATCTCTGGTCAGTGAGATATCTCTGAAGTTTTGAGGCGCCACCAACAGTCTCCAGTTGGGTATCATTTAGATTAATGAGTTCATTGTTTACAACCTCAGTTGCAGTTTGGTCTTTGGTGGTTAGTATGACCTGGCAAAGAAACCAGCGGATCAGTTGATACAGTGGATCAAAGGGCTCAGCACAGTCATGCCCAATAGTCAGGGCTTTAAAACAAGTGAACCCATAGGTGGTAAGTCTAGCTGGACAGCCAACGTTATCACATTTGAAGTGATGCTGAAAGATGGGCTTCTTCTTGTTGTTACAGCTGAAGCTATAGCCCTTGTGAAAAAAGCCAACACCCCCTTTCTTTGTCATAATTGGATAGCTGACAGGGTATGTGGCGGGCACAGCAAATGTGCCATTTCTGTTGCATACATTGTGGATTGAGTTAAGATCCCAAGAGCTCAATTGGCTCATCTGCAAGAGCACCTGTCTCAGGCTCCTGCTCTTCTTCATCCTCAGGCTCTGAAGTGGGGTCAGAATGGTGATTGAAGTTGAACAACTTCTCTTGAGGTGCTGACGGGGAGTAAACAAAAGGAGAATGGGGAGGGGTTGGGCTTGTTTTCTCAGGCTCTGGTGAGGGCGTAGGTGTCTTGGGAGGAGCTTTACCCTTAGCAGGCTGCTTTTTAGGGGTATTTTTGGCCTTCTTGGCCTTGGGAGGAGTGATCTTGCCTTTGGAGGCCTTGGAGGCCTTGGACGCAGCTTTATTGATGGACTTGGGAGGCATCTAAAAGTGAATTAGTATCAAAATATGAGCAATTTGGGGGTTGTTTTTAAAGAGAAAAACGAGAATGCTTTTAATATAAAAGTATCAATTTTTTACATAGAATTGTAGAAAAGATCAAATAATATATACTATCAAAATTTCAATCTTTTTTATTTTGAAAAAATAATTTTTTATTAGTAATGAAAGTAGGCAAAACTTTGAGTTTTGACTGAAAACTTGCTCTCAAGATGGCGTTTTTGAAGTGACGTAATTGAGGTGCGGTAGCTCAAAAACATAGTGTTTTTGACCATTTTTTATATTAAATTAACAAATTTACGGTGGAGCTACCTCAACCGGGCCAAAGAGTAAAACTTAAATTTCTCAAAAACTAGCTTATACAACTGAGGTTAAAAAGTACCCAGTTGTTTAGAGGAGATCAAAAAATATATATTTGCAAATTTTCATATGTTTTCTTACATTTTTTATAATGTTGGTTTTGACGTGAAACTATACTTTTGAAAAGTGGAAAGCAAGAATTGCGGTGGGGGAATAGATGTAGCGTAGCCTGGCGTCATATGTAATTTCCCCTTATTTTCCCCTATTCATTGTGCGTATCAAATCAATTGGGTGATGTGAAACTTGGTGGAATTTGAAGTGACATAAATTGAAATGGCGTAATCACCCTCTTCTATATTAAAATCACTATTAAAATATTTTATTAATGAAACCCTTATCAATGTATCCATGTATAATAAAGTTATAAATTACATATAACAAAACTGGTTTTTTTACCCAGCAATGACAATCACTAGAAGGACTATCATAGTGGTGTCTTTTTAGGTTGTTCTTATTATAAGTGTCTTAGATTAATACTATAGGAACATCTTCTGGCACTATACCACAGGCTTTATTTTAGTTTGGGTATAAGCTTATTTTAGTTTAAGGTAGATGGCGTAATTCAAAATGACATAAAGTTGAGATGGCGTAAACATGCCTCACACTAAGTGTTTTCATATGTAAATAAAGTTAGTGAAATAAGATTTAATTAATCTGACTTGAAGTGACGGAATTGAGATGGCGTAAATTCAAGATGCCGTATTATAAAAGTATATGTAAATTTTAACTATTTTATTGTTTATTTTATTTTTTGTGATTCAAAATCACTAACGCAAAAAACACCATCTCAAATTAAATTTGAGATGGCGTTTTTTGAGATGGCGTTTTTGAAATGGCCTATCCTACCTAGTAAAGTGACAACCCAGTTTTACATAATGTTGTCTCCTGGATGTCAACACTTTTTTAATTAGCGGTACACTTTACCCTGAACATTTTTAATGGAAAAAATATATTTAAATGCATTAGTATACTAAAATAACCCCAGAGAGTCCCAAAATGCAATTAAAAAATACCACAAGTAATAAAAATAAGGAGATATAAGCAAGTATTTTTCAATTTACTATGTAAATTACACTCTTTAATATAAAGTTATTTTTATTTCCATAAAAATTAAAATTACAATGAGACAAAAATAAATATATTTAATATATCATAATAACTACAAAATATAAGAAACTCAATATTTAATTTATTAAACTTTATATAAGCACAACTGAAAAAGTCTCATACCTTAAAGATAAATTAACAAAATATAAGATATTTCTTACTAAACCACATTGAAACTGTATCTGAAACTTAGCATTTATACCTAAAAAAATTAGTAATATCCAAAAAATAAATAAATATAAAAATTCAAAAGTAAAAACAATCCAGGTAAAGCAAAGTTTACTGGGCTAATTGAAGCCACCAGCAAGAGCAGTTGCTACATCTTCTAAGTACTTATTATCTCTGCCACCTTATACTTCTTCTTGACCACCTTCTGGACGTCCTCCTGATAGTCCTTGTACTTGGCCTTTCTCTTCTTAGGGGCCACCTGGTTGTCCAAGTCACAAAACTTGGAAACAGTCCGGGCCTGTTCCTCCTGCAGCTTGGAGAAGAATATGTTGCACTTGGGGTTTGACCAAAACTTCACCTTCAGGTGCTTGTGCCACACTTCCAGGATGAATGTGGTCTTTATCTCTTCCTTAATAAAGGTGCTCTGACATTTCCATGGTGCTGTGGCCCTGCTCTTTCCTCTCCAAGCAGTCACCTTCTTATCTACCCATTGCTGCTCAAAGTAATCAAGGTAGACTTGAAAATGGTGGAGTGCTTCTTGGTATAAGCATCCTCCAGGAGGGCCTCAAAGCCAATCCTAGTATGCTCTGGTTGCAAAAAAGCCAAGGCAGAAAACTGGATCATGGCAAAGCAGCAATTCCCTTTATTATCATAGAGATACTTCTCAAAAAGCTCCTTCTTGCTCTTGAGGTGTTTGATGAGGGCCTGCCTAAAATGGAAGAAGCAGCCCTGTACTTCTCCATTGAAGGTGGCCTCAAAGGCTCTTAACTGAGCTTGCTCAAAGTCCATGATAAGCACCTTTGGCCCAAGTGAGCACAGATGAGCTTGCTGCTCTGTGGCTAGGGTGGACTCATCCTTCTCAGAAGAGGAGAGATTGGCCCTTGTGGCGTGGGTGAGAGGGGGAGCTGGTTGGCAGGAAGGGAGCTCAAAGCATCCCAGACAATTTGAATGCTCTGGCATAGACCTCTTTCTTGGCACCAGGAAGGAGAAAGAAAACTAGGGTGTTAAAACTGCAGGCTCAACCCGCCAGCAAGGTTCTAACCAAGCAGGTTTGTGACCCGCAATCTGATTACCTGGTCACCCAAAGCCAGACTAGGAAGTCAACTCAAATTACCAAATCCATCAACATGAACAGATGATAATCCTTTGTGGTGGATACCTCAATTTGGCGCTTGACTCATTATCAGGATCAAGCCACCCCCTCTTCCATCCAGCTGTGTGATTACCAATCATGTTCCTGCTATCCATTGATTCACAATAGCTATATAATCACTATCTTGCAATAAAAATTATTATCTATCTTCTAAATATTTTCCCCGTGTAACTCTGCTAAAACAGCACAGTTACAACATTGGTAGCACAGGTAGGATCTCCATCCTATCTTATCTTAAAAAATTCCGCCTGTTGCCCGCACACGCTGCGGCCAACAAATCCTTGACAGAATTATGTCTGGCCTCTTGCCCGACTGGACTCCGTATACTCCTGGTACCAAGATACCTGATGTTTTTGTTCTCTACCAAAACACAGTGATCCTGCTACCCGCCTTCAACGCCCTGTCCGCCCAAGGGTTCTTTCAGGCACCTTCCTCAATGCCACAACCAGCTGACAAAACCACCATGCCCGCCTATGTTGCACAAAGACTTTGCAGCGCCGCCTTGGAGTCCTTTGCAGGGGCCAACAACAACAATGCTGCTGCATGGATCCAGTCCGCCCAAAGCAAGCTGGCTCAGATGGAACGCCCACAGCAATTTTGGATTGTGGAGATTTCTATTTGCCTGACCCATGACGCTGGCACCTGATGTGACAAGTGGCACAAAGAGCACACTGACAAGAACTGGGAAACCTTCAAACAGGATTTCTTGGCGTGATTTGTGCTTAAGGATATGGCTCTCATGATCATACGCCAAGTAAAGAACCTGACCCAGACAGGCACTGTGAAAGAACTCACCCGCGCCTACAAGGAACTCTGCCTCTGTGCCCCATCTGACATGGCCTTTGACACCCCAGAAACACACCTCATGTACTATGACGCTCTCAAGCTGAATATGATGAGACATGTGAACCTGGACCAGGTTACCAATCTGCAAAGCCTGTACTGTGAAGTGGAAAAAGCGGAACAAACATCCAACGCTCTACACAAGGCACAGACTGGGAAACAAGAGAGACCCCAGGACTCACATTCAAGTGGGTGTTCCTCTCAACCACCTCCTGGAGGTAATGGTAACAACTACAACCACAAACCCACAGGATTGAATGGGAATGGGAACAGAAATAACGGCCAATCAAATTGTACCCATTTCCGTGTCACTGCCACCCAAGGCAACCAAGATGAGGGAAAAGCCCGGGGAGAACACTAAGCAAGCCAAGCTCTCCCCACGCAACTCCTGACTTACCCAATGATGAATACCAATCCAAGGACGTAGACCAATGCCCAATGATCCAAGTGCCCTGGGAAGACCCAGTGCTATACACCATTGCCAGACATCCCAATAAAGTGATGTCTTACCCTTTCTGCTTTTGCAGTTACACAGGCTCAGCTCTCTTGGACTTGGGCGCAGATTAAACCTTAGTCAACAGAAGCTTTGTGGATAAATTCAATCTGGCCACTAATCCTTTGGGGATTAAAAACGTGGTCCTGACTGATGAACATCACATTGCCGTGACAAAATAAACTGCTCCCTTCTCTGTCATGCTTGAGAACCTCCACTCCACCATCCAAGGTCCTGTCATTAACTTCCCTAAGTTTGACATTGTACTGGGACTAGACTGGTTACAGAAAAACAACCCCTTACGTGGACTGGACGACCTCAGTGTTGACCATCAAGTGTGAAGGTGTCAACCATCAAATCTACCTGGACTCTGTAGACCAACTCCTACAAGACCACGTTTTTGTACGCATCATGGAGACTTTGGATGAGAAGGAAAACCTGAAAGCAATTGACTGGGACTCCTGCCAGTATGAAATCATACACTTCAAGGACCACCAGGACACCTCTACGCCGCAAGATTGTGACATTGTGGCCTGTCACCCAGAAATCTTCAAGGAGGCGTTTCCTGGGCTACCCCCTGAGAAACACATCCAACACTCTATCCAACTCAAGGGGGCTGTACCCAAGGCACACCCCATTTACAGGCTGACCCCAAACAAGGATGACGCCCTGTGCGCCTATCTCAAGGAGGCACTGGAAAAAGGACTTATCCGCCCCTCACAGTCTCCCTTTGGGGCCGCCGTATTCTTTGTGGCTAAAAAGGACAGTACCTTACGCCTGGTCACAGACTACTGCGTCTTAAACAAAGTCACCATTAAGAATTGTTACCCATTACTACTAATTGACAATCTCTTTGACGCCTTGGGAGGAGCCTCTGTCTTCTTCAAGATTGATCTAACTGCAGGCTACAATCAGATTTGTATCAAGGAGGAAAGAATCCCCAAAACAGCCTTATGCACCAAGTACGGTTCCTACAAATGTGTGGTACTCAACTTTGGCATGACCAATGCCCCATCCACCTTTGTGACCTTCATGAAAAAAGTGTTTGCACCACACATAGACAAACACGCCCTAGTGTACCTGGACAATATTATTGTCTACAGTCCCTCAGTGGAACAGCACCACAAAGACCTGGAGGAAGTCTTTGCAACCCTGGCACAGCACAAACTGTTGGCCAAGCCCTCCAAATGCCAGTTCTTCTGAGAGCAACTACCCTTCTTGGGACACATAGTCTCAAAAGACTGCATTAAACTCAACAGTCAGAAGATACAAGTCATCTGCAAAATGCCACCTCCCAAAGACAAATCAGAACTCTGCACCTTCTTGGGAATGGTGGCCTATGTACAACGCTTCATACCCAACTGTGGCATCTTGACTGCCCCCTGTCCGCCATAACAGGCGCCAAGTCCAAGTTTTTATGGACCCCCCAATGTGATCTCTGCTTTAGACGTCTCAAGGAAAAGCTCACAACAGCTCCCATCTTACAATACCCCAAACAAGGCGGAGAGTATCAGATGGAAAATGACGCTTCAGATGCATCCATTGGGGGAGTACTACAAATTAAGAATAGTGAGGGTGACTTCCTGCTTGTAGCCTATGAGTCACGCAAACTGACAGATGGCAAGTGTCAATACCCAATCCACAACAAAGAGCTGTTGGCCATTGTACACTGCCTAGTCAAATGGCGCTGTTACCTGGAACAGCAGGAAGAATTCATAGCACTAACCAATCATAAGTTTCTCATCTACCTCAAGACACAAGCAAACCTATCACACCACCAAGTGCGGTGGATGGAAATCTTTTAAAGGTTTAACATGCTCATCCAGTATAAGCCCAGGGCCAAGCTTGCCATGGCAGACGCCCTGTCCCGTCTGTATGTCTGCACTTCAAGGGGAGAGAATGAGCTTAACCCAGACTGGCCTCTCCTAGTGCTCTGTACAAAAGACAAAGGTTCCCTGCAGGCACAACCAATATCACCAAAGAAACGGTCATCAAGAATGAACACCTTATTGCTGACGTATACAGGACTCTTCACAGAAAAATGTTGGATGACACAATCATTCCCTACATCCCTACACATCAACAAGTTGATACCATTTTTTGCTTCCACAGGAATTTGGACATACTAAGAGCCAAAATCTATACAAATTCCTAAAACATAAAGCCTGGTGGCCAACCTTATACTGTGATGTCCAGGAAGTGTTAGAACAGTGCAAGGTCTGCAAAAAGTTTGCCAAAAGCAAAACCCTGCCTAAGTCTGTACTCCCCATTCAAACCCAACTACTGTTCAAAGTATGGGCTCTTGACATTGCGGGCCCCATGCCAGGAAAGCAAAAAAAATACATCATAACAGCCATCAATTTTGCAACAAGGTGGCCAGTAGCCCAAGCAGTGAAAAAAAACACCAGTAACAACATCCGACAATTCATTGGCAAGGAAATAATCAGCAGGTTTGGAAAGCCAGAACTCCTGATAACCAATGGAGGCAAAGAATTGACCTCCAAAGACACCAACGTGTACCTCATCAAGAATGGAGTCAAACACACTGTCACAACACCATACCATCCACAGGCCAATGGACGTGTAGAGTGGCTTACTGGTAGTCTTGTGCAAGCCCTAGCCAAACTCACCGCCAGGAGACCTGAAGACTGGTATAAGCAGCTACCAACTGCATTACTTGTGTGCCAAACCCAAGTGAACAGATCCACTGGAAAAAGCCCGTTTGAACTGGTATACAGCACACAGCCAAATATCATTCAAGCATTTACAGGACCCAAACTGGAAATTCCAAGTCAAGTCCCCCCTTGCTCAGATCCTCAAGTAATAGAGGCCAACAGCAAACAAGCAGCCAAAGAAAAGGAACACTTACAAAAAACCTTTGTTCCCATCTGCCAGAGACATGAAGTTGGGGACAAAGTCTGGGTCATGAATGTTGACAAAAGCAAACTACAACCCAAAAAAGTAGGGCCAGTAATCATTCTAAAGGTAAACAATAATAACACTTACCTCATGCAAGGGCTTGGGAAACGCAAGCAAGACAAGACCTTACACCACAACCGCCTACAACCCTGCAAAGCAAGACAGAAACAACAAGAAACCGCCCTGCCTGCCTGCCACCAAACAACAACTGGTTCAATATGGTGCTTGGGCTTCTGAAAACCTCCCTGACAACCTGCCCCCAGAGGAGGCTGACCTTCAGCTGGGGGGGGTGTCAAAACTGCAGGCTTGACCCGCAATCCAATTACCCAGTCACCCAAAGCCAGACTAGGAAGTCAACTTGAGTTACCAAATCCATCAACATGAACAGATGATGATCCTTTGCGGTGGATACCTTGATTTGGCACTTGACTCATTATCAGGATCAAGCCATCCCCTTTTCCATTCAGCCGTGTGATCACCAATCATGTTCCTGCTATCCATTGATTCACAATAGCTATATAATCACTATCTTGTAATAAAGATTATTATCTATCTTCTAAATATTTTCCCCATGTAACTCTGCTAAAACAGCACAGTTACAACAAGGGGGATAACCTGGGCGTCAAATTGCCCATGCAGGACCCAAAGCTGCTTGAAAAGGGTTAGGCAGGTTGCACATGTGCTGTCACACAGCCAGGTGGTAGCAGTGTTGAGCTGCTCCAGGTTTTTGGTTGTGGTGTAAGCAATGATCCTATCCTCTACTTCCTGCCCATTGTCATGGAGCAGGAACATCTCTCCATTCTTAGTTTTCTTGGGGGAATCAAAAAGGACCAGGTCTTCAATGGCAGTGGCACTCTTGGCTAGGGAGTTTGATGCTTGGCGCCCATCACTCACAAACTTGACCAAATGGGTGTGGTTTAGCACCCTCTTGAGGTTGATGGGGGAGAGTTACTTGCACGCATGCACAGCCAGCTGGTTTGGGGAAAGGTCCTTGGAGATAGGAATAATCTGCACAAGGTACCATTTCAGGAGACAGGCTATGGTTGTATTGGGCATCACACAAGTGTGCTTGCCCTTGATAGTTTGGGCCTTGTCTCAGTGCTTGGTGTTGAGCCAAACTGGACAGGAGCAGTCCTCACAGGTATAGTGGCGGCTCTTGAAGCCCTGGTTGGCATTATTGCAGGAGAAGATGTAACCATTTGCTACCATAGCTGGCCCCCCTTTGAAGCTCATTATGGGGAAGTATTTTGGAAAGGTGGAAGTAACCTTGAACTTCCCATCAACCTTGCAGATATTGTGGGCCACAAGAGGGTCCCAGGGGCTAGCAAGAGCATGGCAGAAGCCAGGGAAGTAATCAGGGCAAGGCTTTGAATTGTCCCCTAATAAACTTGAAGGAGGGGAGTTCAGTGGGGGGAAGCAGAAGGGGGCTTATCTTAGTGCTCCTTGTGTGTAGGAGACTTATCCTTTAGAGGTGACTTCTTGGCCTGGTACCGCTTCTTGGTATGCTCCTTGTCTGAAGCAGAGTTATAGAAACTGTGGTCAGTAACTGAACCATCAGTTTTCTCTCCCCCAGTGGAGTGAGCAGGGCTCTTCTCAAGGGAGGGCTTTGGGGAGGGTTTAGGAGTGGCCTTCTTTGATGAGACAGGCTTTTTCTTTAGAGTCTTTGGGGCCCTGGAGGGATGCTTGGTACCCTTTTGTTGCTTTGAGGTGTTCTTGTCCTAAAATAATAAGCTACAAGTTCTAAGGTGAAGCTTTGTATTTAAAAAAATAAAACAACTATAAAACATACTAAATAAAAATAAACCTTATATGGTTTTATTGGTGTTTAAAAGTTGAAAAGTACTTGTATAGTTTTTTATTCTATTATAGTCTTAAATAAAAAGTTAAAAGTTAAGAGATTGATTTAAAAGTTCTATGTTTATATATATTTCTTTTTAAAAATCAAATAATATGAAATAGAAAAGTTGATAATACAACATATCAAAAAATCAGATGATTTTATTATGTAAAACATAAAGTTTCATATATGAGAAATGAAAAGCATTGACATTATGATTGACCATTAGTAAAAAAAGCTGAATTCTAACTGACAAGTAGAAAAATTGTAGACATTATTACTGACAACATTAACACTGTTAACATTTTTTTTGAAAATTTACTATGAACAGCATAGTATGCTTAATTAAATTTAAGCAGGCTAGGAAATATTAACCGTTTTCTATGTGTTTTGTTCATATAATAAAGTAAAATAAAAACAAATGAAGGTAAGTTTAAAATTATCAATGTTCTTTATTTCTTTATTAAATATTATATTTGGGTAGTGGTAATATGATATTTTACCATTGTGTATATTGAAAGTTTTTAATAAGATCTCTTCAGATATAAAAAAGGTAAAGTGTTGACAACATCACTTACAACATTATTTATATGAGGTGGCATATTAATTTAAGCTTAATTGCGCCACTCTAATTTACTTAACTATAGCCTGGCAGATGATCACAAGAAAATAGACAACATTTCTGAGTGTTGGAATTATTTTTAAGAATAAACGCAAGTAACTTACATAGTAACTTGTGCTTAAATTATTGGAAGCCGTTAGCCACCAATCCACTTAATATATTAAAGCCAGAATAAGTATCACAGATATATTTACAAGATAAACATTTTAACAATCAACTGTATGCACAATGACTTTTTCTATATATCAATGTAATAAAAAAAATTAAATGTGCACTTAATTTTTTTGTTGTATATGTTTCAGTTTCATTATTAAAAATAAGTTCAGCTTAAAAAGTGTTGACATTGACACTTTTGTGTCAAGAAAAAAATTAAAAAATAAACTAATTTTTATTAGTAAATGTAAAAGAAAAATCAGGGTGAATCAAGTTTTTTATTAAGCTTAATATTAAATCATGTCAAAATGGCCACAATTTTGTTTAAGTTTTCTGGGGTTGCACCCCTGAACGCTTTAAAAAATGAGAATTAAGCTAGCGCAACTAGCAAAAAACATAGGGGATTTTGAGTTTTGAGTCAACAGTGACCATGTCAACAAATTTTTGACATGGTCACTGTCAACATTATTATTGTCAACATGGGCGCTGTTGCTGTATATAAGCCACAGCTTCTTGGAAATTAAGCAGAATTTTCTTACCAAATAAATTTATGAATCTTTTCTTTGCCAACTTACTTCCTTATCTGTTTCTTATAAATTTTCTCTACCAGTTGCATAGTATCCAGCCAACCCTGCAGAAATATTTGCAATATTCCCCATAAGCATTCCAGTATGTTCAGAATTATTGCCTTCCCCGGATGTGAGATGGGGGTGCTAAACTAACTAAGCTTGGCTCCCATCCTGGGGTTAGAATTCACTAGGACGCCATCCAATGCAACACTGGGATGGCTGCTCAAATAGGGGTCCATAAGGACAAATTGGGGGCAGCTGAGGGAGATATGTGTTCAGACCCATCAGCAGCATACTGATTAACAACCAGGGGGTACACTTGGGGCTGTGCCAAGGAATCACAGGAATGCCTTGGGAAAAGGTATAATCTTCCTCAATTACATTGAATGGTATCAAGCTCTCCTCACCAAGGAAGATACCAGGTACATAGGTGGGTAGGACAAGATCCACATCATTGGAAGTAAGACTATGGACAAGAGTCTCCCCAGTAAAGAGGAGATTGTGAGCTCTACCTTGAAGATTGGCTAAAAGGTGGAGAAGCTGGGTGAGATTTTCTCCCATCAGATAGTTAGAGGAAGAAACTTTCACCCAAAGATCTGGGGAAGTGTTTCATGACATAAACAGGGTGGGGGATAGAGAAAACACAAAAAATTAAGGGCAGGGAGCAACATTTCTATATTCTCCAAAAACTTTTAGAAACGCTTGTGCACTTGGAGATGGTGTGTTTAATAGAAACAGTGGATGCCAGGGGAGCAACAAAATTATTGGACTCCTTTGGAGCCTTGACAGGCACAAGAGAACTTGAAAACTGCAGGGGAAGCATTTAACATTAACACTTTCAAATTTAAAGCCAAAAGTTAGTAAAAAAACACTGAATGCTCAAACTTAAAGTAAGAAAATATAATACCTTTTAACTTGATTTTTATGTTCAAGTCCACTTTTGAAAGCAAAAACCAGTAAAATATATTGTTCAACGCCAATGTTAACTCTAAGGGACTTCAAAAAATGCCAGAAGCCAGGGAAAGGGAAAGAAGGTAAGGGGAACTTTAATTTAACTAAAACTTTTAAGCAGAAGGTCTCCAAGAAGAGGATTCAAAACTCAAAGTTTAAATTAAAACCCTTTATTTGCTAAGAATAGATCAGCAGGGACCCAAATTGGTCCTGCTTGTCTTATAAGGGACAGGAATCTTAACAGCAGGGCCACTAAGAGCAGGGGAGCCTCCTGATTGGCTGGGAGAGAACATATTCAATCCTAGGCCAGGAGGGTTGGAAGTTTTTGAATTAATTTCTGGCTTGTCTTATGATGAAACATTGCCTAAGGAATACTTCAGGGACCCATCAATCCCAGATGGATTTGGATTTGGTGCTGTTGATGTGTCAACATGTGGTTAGTTGTCACTTATAGTTTTTTAGAGAAGTTGACACCAGGCCAGTAAGTAATCTAAATTGATCAGCATTTTTTCACATGACAGGGCAGAGGAAGCAGGGTGATCTGCAGGGTATATTAAGACAAATATTTTTTCCAAAGTATGTGCTAAATCCTCCAAAGACTTAAGAAGTTTATTCAGTTTTTGGGGAGGTTTCTTTGTTTGGAAGGGGAAGAGAGTCCTATCCATAGTTGGGGGAGTAACTTTACGCTAGAGCTCCCTTTGAACTGGTCCACTATACAGAATATATCACATTTATGACATTAATGCATGGAAATAGTTGCCTTAAAAAGGTCCAAAATGGGAAAGGATCAAGCCTTATAAGGAAATATGTAATCTGGGTTAAGGGATTGATCCAAAATGGGTGCTAACCAGTGTTGCAGCTGACAATATATTAATTTTTCCCTTTTATACTTAGGAATCAATGTCCTTTCTTATTATAGTATGTGTCAGGATTTTGGGATATTGACCAATTAACAGATCTAACCAATTAGCGCGGGCCAGCAGTGTAAGGTCTCATAGCTTGTGGTAGATGGTTGTAGACTAAAGCTTTAATACTGTTTATATTTATGTTGGTTAAATACAAAAAAGTAGGTAAGGTTTGTAGTAACAACTGAACTAGGGCCCCTATAAGCTTGTAGGAAGTAAAATAAGGGCTGAGGTGATTGATTAATCCTAAGAAAATAAAGTAGAATCCAGTCTTAATGACTGAAGACTTGGTCAAAAAATCAATTTCTAAATCAGGGAATTGCTCACCACTAGTTGGAGGATTAAAACTATCAATAATTAAATTGTGTGTATTATTATAGAAACTACCTAACTGATGAAATAGAAAATCAAAAGTAATCATAAGATTGAAAGTAAAAGTTAAAACTAGATTGAAAAGAAAAACACAAGCCACAAAACCTAACAAGTACCTTTTTTGAGGTGCAAGTCAAACAATCTCAACTTACTGTTGAAATTGGAAAACCAAGCCTTTTTATTTACTTGGTATTGAGGTGCAGAATTGAGGTGAGATACATTAACCAAGATTGGTTATTGAAAATGGTGGAAGAAGAACAAACAACAGAAACACATGTTTCTTGTGGTTTAGACTTAAAAAGTTAGTCACCGGTGTAAAGGAGACAACAGAAGGACAGTGATGTTTGGCAGGAGGTAAGAGCAAGAGCAAAAAGCAGAAGAGCGGGAAAAACCTGGTCCAAGGATGCTGGCGTAAGCGGGAAAGCAAAAAGGTATTCAGGTTTTGGAATTGGATATTATTACTAACATTTAGGTCCGCAGTTCAAAACTTGAACCAGAAGAAAACAAGGTAAGTTTTGAACTTAAAACTAACTGTAAAAATAGAAGGAATATTGCCAGTAAAGAGGGAATGAAAAATAAGGAATATTTCTGAATAAATGAGCCAATATTAACCCAATTCCTTCAAAGTAAAATGGTGGAGTCCAAAGAAAACTAGCAGTGAAAAAATAGAAAGGAGGATCCTGACAAGCAGTCAACCACTCTCAGGAATGGTTTCAATAGAATAATGCAGACTGCCAGCTGCAGGATCAATGAATCAACACCAAATCATATCCTGGCATTAAAAAATTCATGCATTGCAATTAATTAATGGAACATGCAATTACTGCTCATTAATTGTTTCACCTCAACAACCACCTCAAACATGCTTCTCATAATAATTACTATTCTAAATTTTAATCTTATCCTAGAACAAGGGCCATCATATGGGCCATCATCTGAAACACTTCTAGAAGAGTTCAACATTGACTGGTCTGTCAGGCCAAACACTCTAAGACAAAAAGGCCTCAAGCCTATTGTATCATAGTAGCTCTGATTAAGTGAAACAATCATCTCTGTGAACTAGTAGCCAACCACTGGCTAGCTGGCCCGGGAAGTGTACCAGGTAGACAGAAAGGATACCAATCTGTGGAAGATGTCAAGTTAGCCATCCGTTAAAACCACCCCAAAAAGGCTGGGCCTCCTGCTGTGCTGCCCTAATGCTACTTCAGTCTCTTTTAGCATTGTGAGCTAACTCGGATAAAACGTGGGCAGGCAGGCCGTCTTAAAGCCAGTCCATTAGAATAAAAGACTGATGATTCCTTATTGACTTGATGATTGCTCCAAGTCATATTTCCTTAATGTGATCCTCTCTTAGGCTTTATTAGTGGATAGCAAAAGATGATGCTGTTGTCATACAGTATAATTATCTATAGTAAAATATAGAGATAACAACTTATGAACCTATATCCAGAAGTAGGAAGAACTGTCCCAAATCCTCTGGGCCTTGGGCCCTGTCAGACTTGCTACTTCTGATGACAACAAAACATTCCAGGCCAAAGGTTCTGCCAAAGTCACAGACTCTCTGTATTTCCCTAATGCTAGAAGACTTAGGATATCAGCTGGCAGATGATAAAATACCATGGTCCGCAATTTTCTGATATTGGTGCTCCTCTTACCAAAAATAGTTCCTGTTTTACTAGCCACCATAAATTTGTCTATTGCTGACATCATACACTCCTCTGAGCTGAATTCCAATGAATTAGTGAAAATGATTCTCTCAGCCAATCAGACCCCACTGCACATTGTCCTGGTAACTTTAAGCCTTTCCCCCTCCATCAGGAAACTTGTTTCTTGATAGCTTTATCTCCTTAATAAATATAGCTGTTTTCTCAAAGGTTTACCCTGGATTTTCCCTTGGGGCTGCTGGCCCTGGTTATAGATTTGATAGCCTAGACCGGTGTGAGTTGAGTGGTTAAAGTGTACCCAGATGATCCCACCTAGTGGGGTTATGACCCCATGGTTCCCAAACTTGGCCCTCTTTTGTGCCAATAACCTTCATGTTCTTGGGTTTATGTTTCTCTCCTAGATCACTCATTTTGAGATACAAATTTATCCTTCACAGTGCCTTGGCTTTCTCTGTCTTTCACTTCTTAGGTTGGAGCTTCTCTCTCATAATAAAGCTGGCCTTACCAGAGCTCTGCCTCCAACTTGAAAGCTTTGGGAGGTTGTGAGAATTGGGGAGCAGTTTAAGAGGAAATAAAACCAAGCTCTCAACCGCAATAAAATTGTGGTTTCAGAGACAACCAAAAGAGCGTTGCCAAGAATTCCTGGGTGGTCAAAGGGGGGCAAGGAGTCAACTGAACACAGTGAAGCAACAGATAAAACCAAATGACCAAAATTACTAACAAATTTTGAACTTTATTAGATTAGAGAATGATGAAGCAAGGTTGTTTACAACTCTTGCATTCATTTAAGGGATAGAATAGGATTGGGATGGTAGATTGAATGTCACAAACCAATTGACCAATGATATGAGCGGATGCAGATGCATTTCTTGAGGCAGGAAGATCTTGAAAAATTTTGAATGGATGTAGTCAAAAGGAAAACCAAACCAACTAACATCAGGAATATGCTTTGGATGCAATTACCACTGCTCCCAGCCGCTCTTGCACATGATATTTAACCATAGGTGTCTCTTGGGCGGGTTAGGTGGGGGCATCTTCAGAATAATTCCAAAATATTAAATTGATGGCCTTTCTTGGGCTTTTTCAGTAACCTTTTAGATAAATATTCAAACATAATTGGGTAGAAATTCCCAAGCATTTGGCAGGAATTGAAGTGGAGGCCTAAGGGGGAGGCGTAACTTTACAGAGGTCAGTTATTGGGATGAGGAGCATTGGATTTCATTCTTTAGTGGTCTCAGGGGCAGTACTGAGGTCTGCTGCTAGATATTGAGGTACTCTGCTACTTTATCTGTCTTTTTTAGTATAGCAGAGGTGTTTTCACTATTATAGAGGGAAGTTATTGATGTACCAGGGGTTGGAAGTTTGATTAAAGAAGTCCCATCTTACCCTTTCTTTTCAGCCCATCCCGGTGGGAACCCCAGCGGCAGATGATTCAACCAAGTGCCCTGAGGCTGCAGTGATTCCCATGAGTTCAGGGGCCTGATGTCATGGCGGAGTCCCTGAAAAATTCTGAAAAGTTTGCAGAACCAGCAAGAAAATCACCAAACCATCAACAGATTGAAAGTTTACAAAAATTGCAAGGTTGGGATGCGCAGACAGCATTCTCTGAGCAGAGGCAGAGGGGCAATGCAGCCAAAGGAAACTAGGGCAGAGCAGAATAACAACACTGGTTGAGGGATAGTGATGAGATTTCTAATTGCACAATCTCACAAATTGATTCCACAACTTCTTCAAATTAAAATCAGGGGTCCAAAATCAGTGCAGAGGCAGCAGAATTGAAGCCACAAACTGTGAGGTACCACCCAGGAATGTACATAAGAAGGGACTACATCTTTGGGGGATAACAATCTGCAAACTTTAAATCTTGATCTTGGTTTTAACACCAATGTGCTTATTGAACAACTAAAGTAGTTCTCAGGAACTGTAAGTCAATACAGGGATTGGATCTGGTGAGGATGTAGATGTGACAGGCCCCAATTCTTGTCGCCAAGCCTCCATGAGTCACCCAAAGTTATGGGATATCATAAATTAATTTTGGCATCAAAAAGCACCAAATCATCTGTTTTTGAGGTTTCTAAGCCTTTTTGGCTTGTTTGACAAAATTGGCAAGCCCTGCGCAAGCTTTGCCACAGCCCATTTATTGACAATGGCTTGGTCTAGATCAGCCAGGCTCTTCATGGGTCTTTTCAGGGCTAGCTGTTTGGGCGCTTTCTTCTAAGATGGGCAATTCCGGTTAAGATGGCATTTACTATGACTGATTGGCTGTAATCCAAACTCCAGATATGCACTAGGATCAGATACTTGAGCTCCTGGGGATCTGGATCTCCAGGAATGCCATGATCTGCTTGGGGCAGTGTGAATTACCAGATACCTTTAGGATATATCTCTTGTATATCAAATATGGATAATATCATTGTCTTGAATTTCTCCCTTGATCTGTATTATATACACTTACCAGAAGAATAAATGTAATAGATGGCTTGCCTTGAGAAGTTTACTTCCAATTCACTGGTGTAACTGTACTATAAGTGATAGGTATGGGGAAGGAAGAAGAGTAAAGGTGAGAGAAAGGGATCTTTGTTGGAAGGAGCAGGATAGTCTTGCAGTCTGAAAGAGAGTAATCATGTTGTGTTTGGCTCTTGGGGAAGATATTCATGAGGAGATAGAGGGAAACCTTTATAACAAAAGGTTTGTGGTTCAAAGCTAGCCTTGGGTTAGCCTTCAGGGAAAAATTAAGAGGATGTACCTTAGTTTCCTGGAAAGATAAAGTAGAGTTTCCTTTTTATAGAAAGGAATGGAAAAAGATTGAAGAATAAAAAGGCAAACACAAATGTGGATAAACTTGTCTTTGTTTAGAGCAAGAATTCTACTTATATAGTAGGCTGGGAGAGGAATTGTTCACTAGATAGACAAAGGGGCTAGTTGGGTTTGAAATTGTACCAGGATCATAATGACTAAGGTAATGCAATCTGGAATGTGTGGATATTGCAGTTGGTCCATTTAAGGAAAGGGGCAGCTGCTGAACTCAAAAGCAATCCCAACTAGATCTTTGCAAGTATTGCAATTTGCGGGCCATATCAAAATGGCATCAATGGCACAATTTATGATAAACTGCATGTGGCCCTCTTGATAAGGAACCCCACTCAATACCATCTCTAGTGTATATACTACTTGGGCGGCATGGGTAGGATAACTTGGTGTAGCCTGGGTACTGTTGATGGTGGGATGGTACTGCTCGATGCCCTTTTTGGTAATGGGTCTGGCTGGTTCCCGACCTGATCCAAAGTTGGGGAACCCCATCACAGTTTTACTGAGCTTCCATGAAGGAACATTTTAAAAAAAAAATCAATTTTGGATCGATGGTTTACTATTACATGGTGCAGACTACCAGTCTATACTGGTGACATGATCTCTGAGAAAGGTTGTTGGAAACCCTATTGGTTGAGACCCGCCTCCTTTTGGCGAAACCCCGTCGAAATTTAGATGTTGGTTTTTATCGGCGCTTAAGGGTTCTGTAACCAATGGTTTTAAGGGTGGAGGGTGATGCTATTAAAGCTAATAAGGGTTGGCTGTATTTTATGGATGGATGGTTTTGATTGGCTGGATTAGGTGGGTGTAATTGTTGGTATTTATCTTATTTTTTATTGGGGCTGCGTTCGATGAGATTGGCAGTTAGAAAAGGCGTAAGGGTAGGAATTCATGGGTGGGATTAAAAATGGTAAATCGATGGCAGTTGTGGTTTAATGTGGCGTTGGAACCGATTCTTTGATGGGGTGATTAAAATCGAATAATTAGTGGGTTGGTTTGAATTAGGAGTTTATATTTGAGCGGATAAATTGTTGCAACTGGTAATTGGCAGTTGAAACCGAATTTAAATTAAATTTAAATTAAAAATTGGTTGAGTATAAATAGTTTGCATCTTTGGAGAATGGAGTATATGCTATCTCTCATAGTTCTGGCATCTTTAGTGAATGGGCTCCCTCAGGGGCCTGTGGAGGATATTGCCAATGCCTTGAATCCCGACTTCAACCCAGTGACTCGAGCTTTGCTGCTGCCCTTGACGGCTATTCCTGGGAGTACCAGCTCTGGCAACGGACAACCCTTTGGGAAGGCTAGACCAATCGAAACATTGAACCAGAACGTCATCGATCCCTCTTTGGAGCCATTCAAGTCTAGCCCTGCACCAATCCCTGCATCGTCCAAAGACTTTGACACGGCAGAACTGGCCGAGAAGCTGTTTGGTGGCCTTTTCGAGCCCCCCAAGCAGACGGAACCCATGGATCCCCAAGAGTTGGCAGACTTCATCCTCAATGCCAAGATCCCCACTGACCTTTCCATAAACGATGTCCTTACCTTGGCGAAAGTCGGGGGGTTTGACATTGGAGGATTGCTGAACTTGGCTGCCAGCCCCAAGAGTCAATCTCCCGGCGACTCCGCGAACAGCCCACTCAACGGCTTGGTGGCCAACCTCCTGAGAGGAAAGAGCTCTGACAAGCCATCCCAGGATCCCTTGAATCTCCTGGCAGGGCTATTTGGGAAAAACAATCCTGCCGGCTTGGCTAAGGAGGGTCAACCAGAGCTTTCCCAATTCCTCAACAACCTTATGAAGAACCAGGCCCAGCCCACCGAGATCCAAGATGAGTTCCCCAACGCCAACAATGGCGTCCAGCTGTTCGACCCCTCCAAGGCAGGCAAACCGACCTCAGGCTTTGGCTTACCCAATGCCGACCCACCCCTGCTTGCCAACTCTCTTCCATCTTCAGCCCCTGCCGATGACACCACGCCAACTGAGCAACCTCAACTAAACACCATCCAACCATCCCCGCTCGAGATCCAAACCCCTCCCACCCACTCCCGCAAGAAAGCCTATCACGTGAGAAGCCATAATTCCTACATCCAATAACATACCATCAATTGAATAAACGCATTCCTTACTATTCCATTTCCCCTACACTCCATTACACCCTGAAAGGAAAATAAACATACTTATCACATCTACCATGCAGCTTTAGTTAGTATGAACTTACCGCAACCCCCAATGTAAAGTTAAGAAGAGTTTTAATGGTAGAAACATTATAAACAAAAGATATTTCCATCTTGAACACTTGCTTGGAATCTACGTTAGATAATCATAACCAGGAACACTACAATCTCATTGATGTCATAACTGTGCTGTTTTAGCAAAGTTACAAGGGGGAAATTGTTTGGAAACTAGATAATATTCTTTATTGAGAAATACGTATTATATAGTCATTGTGAATTGTGGATAACAGGAACATGATAGTGTTAGTCACATGGTGGGATAGCTAAGGAGGTGGCCTGATCCTGGTAATGAGTCAAGCGCCAAAACAAGGTATCCACTGTAAAGGGTCAGCTTCTGTTAATGTTGTTTGATTTGGAAATTTGAGTCAACTTTCTAACTTGGCTTCAAG